>JARQOD010004455.1:0-54742 GCA_033576555.1 Oophaga sylvatica
TTGCTTGATGGTTTCCCCCCAAACCTTGAGTGAAAAATTTAAACCGTTGCTGGATTCCAATATGACAGGTAAGGCAATCGGAGGTTGGGCTGCTACAATTGTTTAATTGTAAAGTCAAAAATCAGCCTAGGCTACGGAAGGGCAAAAACACAAAAGTTTGCAGATGGAAACAAGGAGAAAGGTAGTGTGACTATGTAGTTTGTATTTTTTCATAAAGACATCAACCCCCGTAAATATAGGAGCGATAATTTTGGGGGAGATGATTTCAACAATTATTTTTGGGAAATGAGCACAATTTAGATACTAGTCTCTATACATAGCAAAAAAAACTTTCATTCTAATAGTACTACGATATGTTATGCCGTGAATTCACAATTTGTATTGCATCAGTAAGAACCGAATTGAAACTGAGTTTTTATGTACAAAAATACATTTCATTAGTGGTTTAAAAAGTGACATTGTGATCACTTATTTTTTTGAAGAAGCGGCTTGAAAACTACCACCCTGAGGGCTTCCACCAAAAAAAAACACCAATCTATAAAATTTTCAAATGCACAGTCAAAACGATGGCACAGAAAATACTTGTATCCTTTTTTTGTCTTTTTAAATTTGAGAAACCCCATTTTCTTTTTTGTTGGGTAAATTTGAATGAAAGCTTCCCAAGAACAAGGGGACTAAAAGACCGCAAGGTAAGTTTTGTAAAATAACAAGCAAACAAATTTGTTCCTTTCATAAACTAGTATCTAAAGGATAAAACAATTATACTTTGTCTTAAAATCTATTAAATGCCGTGCAGTGTCTTTCTTTACCACCTTTTATTTTTTTTTTTATATTTTTCTGCAGATTCTTCGCACCTGGTAATTGCTACCTCCTGGACATCCTTTAAGAAAACTCACCTGACCTACTAGCGTAATGACATTTTTATTCAAGGCACATCGTCATAATGCAAAGCTTAGGCCATCAAGAGTCATGAGCCAATCAGCTATAGCACAGCATTACTGTACCAGTACATATGTTAACCTGATTTTAGATACAAGTTCATTTCATTAACGTCAAAAGAGTTGAAAATTTTACTGAAATGTAAATGCATAACATTGTTTTCTTAATTCCATATATTAGAATTTAAGAATAAAATGTCTAGTCCGTCAAAGTTAAAACACTGAATGAATCATATCAGCGGGGAAGTAAAGAGAAAACACAAGTCACCATACCAAACAATTGAATTGAAGTTGAAAAAGATGGTCAGCAGGCTGTAAACACTGCAAAGAGTAAAATTGCATGCTGCAAATTCTATAAGCAAATAAATAATAATTATATTGGGGAATTCACAGGTGAAGGAGGTGTTTTTATATAGGTGACTGCAAAGTGGCACACCCCATCTTAATTTTTCCTAGCTTTGTACCCACATCATCCTGCAGTCTGTGCCTCACTAAATACTTCAAGAAAATATTAGATGAGCATGAGTATTAATATTGCATACAGTCATGGCCGAAAGTGTTGGCACCCTTTAAATTATTCCAGAAAATGAAGTATTTCTCCCAGAAAATTATTGCAATTAAAAATTTTGTTATACACATTTTCCATTATGTGTATTGGAACAACACAAAAAAACAGAGAAAAGAAAGTCAAATTGGACATAATTCACACAAAACCTCTAAACGGGCAGGGACAAAATGATTGCATCTTTCCAAAAAATGGGTAAGCAACTGTCACTGTGTGACACGACTAGTGTTGAGCATTCCGATACCGCAAGTATCGGGTATCGGCCGATATTCGCGGTATCTGGAAATTCCGATACTGAGTTTTTCTGATACTTTTGCCATACGTATACTGGAATCGAAAGTTCCCATAATGCTATGAGAGGGCAGTGTGATTTGATTCAGCCAATGAGGAATCCTAACAAGTGTGGGCACATCCTGTAGTGCTGCAGTCATGTTAAAAATGGCATGCTGTGATTGGCTGCTGAAATGATGTCAGAATGCACTATAAAAGGCGCCGCCGCCATTTTTGGTTTCACTCTGCTGAAAATTCAGTTAGGGACAGAACGCTGCTCTTCTGACTCTGAGGGACAGTTAAAGATTGCGATTTTGTGAATTGTTCTTTAGGCAGGCTATTTTACCAACTGCTGTGTAAAAGCATCCTTTTGCCTTGCAGTGCTGTTTTCACAGCTGTCTGCAAGGTCTGTGTGTGAGTGCAGGTCACGCTGCAGTTTGGTCTGCATCCCCGCTGGTTGTAGTCAGCTGCACAGTGTCACTGCCTCATCGTTTTATTTGTTTTGTAATTGGTACTGCTCCATTCAATTTAATTAACTTTCATCTATTATGGTGCCGCGCTTCCATCCGTATCCAATACATAGGTTGCAAAACACTATAGAAGTACATAGCGAAGCCTTTCAGAGCTAGTGAACAGTTGTGTGCAGTGTTCACGGCTGTCTGTGAGGTCTCTGTGAGTGCAGCTCACGCTGAAGTTAGTTCTGCATCCACTGTGGTTGTAGTCTGCTAAGTGTGTGTCACTGCCTCATCCTTTTTTTTTTTTTTTTAATTGGTGCTTCTCCATTCAATTAAAAATTTAAATCTCATTATATTATGTGCCGCGCTTCCATCGTATCCAATACATTGGTTGCAAACACTATAGAAGATCATAGGGAGCCTTTCAGAGCTAGTAAACAGTTGTCTGCAGTGTTCACGGCTGTCTGTGAGGTCTCTTTGTGAGTGCAGCTCACGCTGAAGTTTTGTTCTGCATCCACTGCTGGTTGTGTCTGCTAAAGCGTGTGTCACTGCCTCATCCTTTTTTGTTTTTTTGTAATTGGTGCTGCTCAATTCAATTTAAATTAACTCTCTCCTATTAGTGTGCCGTGCTTCCATCCGTATACAATACATTGGTTTTCAAACACTAGATAGGAGTAATAGAGGAGCCTTTCGGCTGGTTTGCGGTCTGCAGGACCAGCCAGATTAGTATTACCCTATTTTTTGTAGCCTTATCTTTTGCATTATAGTTTCCTGCATTGTAATAGCTACAAAAAGTTAGTGATACTATCGATTGTAACTTTTGTCTCAATCACAACCTTTGTTTTTTTTGTGAAAAACACAAAAAAGTTAATAAAGTTCACCAAACACTACACTTTACACTTGCTAGGCACTGTTATTGTTTCGGTAGCTGAGGAAGTAACAAAAAACGGCAATACACCAGAGAGGCTGGAACCTAATTTGGGTTGCAGTAACCTGAACTAACCAAACAACTAGAGATAGCCGTGGAGCGTTTTCCCACGTTGATCCTAGACGCCTCGTCACAGCCTAAGAGATAACTACACCTAAAGGCAGAAAGATGAAAGCTATCTGCCCCGGAGCAGATCCCCAAAGAAAATAGGAAGCCCCCAAACATGTAATGGCGGTTAGACAAGAGGAAGCATGGACACAGACAGAAAATAGAATGAGCAAACGCTGGGGCCCAATCTGTCTAGACAGAAAAGTACAGGAAAGGATACTCACTGCAATCCAAAAAAACCCTAAAAAATACCAGCTCTTCTGATTGCAAAAACCCCCTGAGATCACACGACCTCTACCACCTAAATCAGTTCTCTGGTGTAACAAAACTAAGCCGCAGCCACTAAAAAAAACAGGAAAAAGCAAATGAACAAACAACAGTGGCTCCAGACAAACTGAGAGGAGCACAAGCCCCCCGGAGGGGACCTGGCTGACCTCCAAAGAAGTGCAGGGAACAATGCAAAAAGCAAGCACAAAAACAAAAGCAGAAAATATCTTATCTGATAGCAGAAGATGCAGGCAAGACTCAGCAAGCTTCCAAATGAACCAGGAACCACAATTGATACAAGAACAATTGATCACCGGCAACCATCATGGGAGAGAACCTCCCTTATATCAGACCAGTCCGTGATCCCAGATTGCCAATCCTCGCTGAAAGGTTCAGTACTGTCAGTAACCACCAAGGGAGCCTCTGCTCAGAAACCATTTTTAGCACATTCACAACAGGCCACATTAGCTCATATTAAAGTGTAGGCCACACTTAATAAACTTAGTGTTTCTTATGCCTGTTAGCAGCTGTTCAGGAATAAGCACACTAAGGCCTTAGTACTTTTCTGCCTAACTTTATCAATCTACCAAGATGAAGAAAGCAGGGATGAAGGCACGTGGTCGTGGGCGTGGAGTTTCAGCAGGGAGAGGACGTGGGGATTCTGTGACTGCTGCGGCCACCAGTGACACAGCATCCACCGTGAGTTGTCCTTATATGCGCATCTTTGTAGGAGCTCGTCGTACCCCCCTGCTGCGGTAAGAGCAAATTGAAGCCATTGTCGGATAGATGGCAGCTAACGCATCGACTTCAATTGCTTCCACCTCCCTCAGGACCAGAGAAACTAAAGAGCAACCATCTGTCTCTTCACCACCTGCCAAATTGCCCAGGCAGTCAGAGAGCTCTGTACAGGAGCCAGCTCATCTCTACTTCTGTTCTCTGAATCTGTTAGCTTGAAAAGAGGGGCCAGCCAAGCAGCATTCTAGAATGTGAAGAAGAGGGAGTATACAGTGATGCGCAACTGCTTTGTCTCTCTGAATCTGAAGAGGCGGGTGGCCCAGTCCCTATGGTCAGCACACCGCAGAACGCATCTGATGATGATGAGACTCAGATGCCAGTTTCTGTTGCGCATGATGCTGGCCAGACGACCCAGGAGAAGCAGGTGTTTGAAGAGGGTAGTGGAGATATGAGGTCCTTGACCCATCATGGCGTGAGGAACAGGAAAATGGTGGGAGCAGCTCTGAGGAGGAGACTCCCCCAGCGGTCCAAACAGGAGGGAGAGGTAGTGTGCAGACTCGGTTGCCTGTAGCCTCCACTTTGGCACCCGTTTGGAGCAGTTCTCTTCCTAAAGCCAAACAGGCGCTCCCAGTACTTGCAGTGCGTGTCCTTTTTTGACACAGTTGCTATGTCAAATGCAAGCTGTGTAATCAAAAAGTCAAAAGAGGTAAAAGTGTCAGCAAACCTCAATACCACAAATATGTGGAAACATGTGCGGACCAAGCACGTGGTGGGGTTACAAAGACACACTGGAGACGTAGGCTAACCTACAGCACCACCTACATCTTCAGCTCGTGTTGTAGCCTCCACCTCCAGCTCACACACAGCTGGTTCCTGGTTCGGCTTCCCTCACAGGATCACCCTGGAAGAACCTCTGGCACTGGTGTACAGAGACCCAGTGTAATTCCACCCACAGCACCACGTTCTCTGTCATCCTCACACTCCCAGGCCACTGTACAGCCATCGGTAGCACAGGCATGGAGAAAAGGCGGCCCTACTCGGCAAACCATCCCGAGCACAGGCTCTGAATGCTGGCATTGCAAAACTCCTGTCCCTTGAAATGCTGTCATTCAGGCTGGTGGAGACTGACACCTTCCGTAACTTCATGCATTGGCAGTCCCACAATACAACTTGCCCAGCCGTTTTTATTTCAGCAGGCAAGCCATCCCTGCCCTGCAAAAGCATGTGGAGGGAAAAATTAAACATGCGCTACTAAACGCCGTCAGTAGCAAGGTCCACCTGACCACCGATGCGTGGGCCAGTACCCATGGACAGGGACAATACCTTTCCCCTCACTGCCCATTGGGTCAAAGTTGTGGAGCCAGGTACAGATCTTGATAGTGGCGCTGTACGTGTTTTGCCAACTCCAAGGATTGCAGGAATCCAGTCTGTACACATTGACTCCTCCTTCTACTCCAGTTCCTGAGAATCATCCCTGCAGGGGGCCGTCACGGTCTACCTCCACATGGACCCGTGAACGCTTACCTGTTTACGACCGATATGAGCACAGCCGTGGCCAAAACGTCAACAGGCCGTCCTGAAATTAATTTCGATGGGGAATTGAAGCCACACAGCGCAGGAGCTCTGGAATGCCATCAAACAGGAGAGTGATGTGTGGTTTGTGCCAGCGAATCTCCAGCCAGGTTTGGTAGTATGTGACAATGGCCATAAAATCATAGAATCATAGAATCATAGAATGGTAGAGTTGGAAGGGACCTCCTGGGCCTTCTGGTCCAAGCAGGATTCTCTAAATCATCCCAGACAGATGTCTGTCCAGCTTCTGTTTGAAGACTTCCATTGAAGGAGAACTCACCACCTCTCGTGGCAGCCTGTTCCACTCATTGATCACCCTAACTGTCAAAAAGTTTTTTTCTAATATCTAATCTGTTCTCCTCCCATTCAGTTTCACCCCATTGCTTCTAGTCTTTCCTTGTGCAAATGAGAAAAAAAGATGATCCTTCTATAATGTGACAGCCCTTGAGATATTTGTAGACAGCTATTAAGTCTCCTCTCAGTCTTTTTTTTTGCAAGCTAAACATTCCCAAATCCTGCAACCGTTCTTCATAGGACATGGTTTGCAGACCGGTCACCATTCTGATGGCTCTTCTCTGAACTTGCTCCAGTTTGTTGATGTCTTTTTTAAAATGTGGTGCCCAAAACTGGACACAGTATTCCAGATGAGGTCTGACCAAAGAGGAGTAGAGGGCAATAATGACCTCACGTGATCTAGACTGTATGCTTCTGTTGATACATCCTAGAATTGCATTTGCCTTTTTTGCTGCTGCATCACACTGTTGACTCATGTTAAGTCTGTGATCAATTAGTATAACCAAGTCTTTTTTCACATGTGCTGTTACTTAGCCCTATTACTGTCACGGGTGTGTCGCCACGAAGATCGTCTCGATTACACAGCCTGACTTCTCGCAGCTGAGTTTTTGGTGCTTTATATTTTTCGGCAGTGAGGGAGTTAATTCTCTCTCTCTGTGCTAGATGAGGCCCAGCCTCGCCCAGCTGCAGTCAATGTTGCAGAAGTGGGACTCCTTCAAATACCTGCCAGTCTGTTAGGGAAGTTGTCGGTGAAAGCATTCCTTGCAGACAAACAGAGCAGCTTGTGGTATTTTGGAGTTTGGAGTGAAGTGTACTTTGTGTGTTTTTTTTCCCTTCCTCGCTTTATTATTTATCTCCTTACCCGTTGGTGTTCCCTCTGTTGTTGTGCAAGTTTTTGTATGCAAGGTGGTTTTCTTGGTTTCCCCTTGTACTGTCTCGTTCGTCTAGTACTGTGTGTAGGTTTATATTATCCTGTCCCCTGTTGTTGTGATGGGGGCCTCTCAGGACTAGATTACTGAGGTTCAGGATCCTCAGGAGATAGGGGTTACGCTGGCGGCCTGGACCTCTGTACCTTTAACAGTACCTCCAGGTAGAGGGATTAGTTAGGGCCCCAGCTTAGGGTCAGCTTAGCCCCCTGACCTCCTGTACGCAGAGACTGCGTGACATTTTCACCGACCGACAAAAGATTCTCTCCAGCTACCATGAATCCAGTAGCCAGTCTTGCTCGGCAGTTGCAGAGTTTGTCCATGGAGCTGGCGGACGTTAAGTCCAAGGTTTTGTATCCCCGGAGCAAGCCGGACCAGAACCTAAAGTAGCTCTCCCTGACAGGTTCACTGGGGGGGGCGGGACAAGTTTTTTGTTTTCCGGGAGGCATGTAAATTGTACTTTCGGCTGCGGCCTCGGTCATCGGGGAGTGAAGAACAAAGGGTGGGAATTGTCATCTCGCTCCTACAAGGGGACCCACAATCATGGGCATTCTCTCTTCCCCGGGCTCCCCGGCTCTCCAGTCAGTGGATAGGTTTTTTGTTGCTCTGGGTCTCGTACATGATGACCTGGATCGGATCTCCCTTGCTGAATCTAAGTTACGTAGGATCCAGCAGGGAGATCGTCCGGCGGAGGAATTCTGTTCGGAGTTCCGTAGGTGGGCCACGGACACCCAGTGGAATGACCCGGCTCTTAGGAGCCAGTTTTGTCAAGGTTTATCTGACAAATTAAAGGATGTGTTGGCACAGTATGACCCTCCCGCGTCACTGGAAGCCGCTATGGCCCTTGCTATTCACATTGACAGACGGCTTCGGGAGAGGTGCGGGGTAACTCCGCCCCTTGTGATGACTCCACCTCTTCAAGGGTCCCTTATATGGAGGTTCCCCTGGTCAGTCCAGAGGAGCCTATGCAATTAGGAGGGACATCATTTCGGGGTGGGGACCAGCGGTGCGCCACAAGACAGGAAGGTGTTTCTTCTGCGGGAGAAAGGGACATTTTATTGGGTGGTGTCCATCCCGTCCTTTGCAGAATAAAGGGTCGGCGGAAAACTATTGATCCCAGATTGTGTGGTGGACGGCAATCTGGGAGTAGGTATTTCGTCCCTAGGTTCGTCTCAGTTTCTCGTACCGGCGGAGGTGGTGGTGGGTACGAGAACTGAGAGGATATCTGTTCTTCTGGATAGTGGGGCCGGGGCTAATCTGGTGGACGCTCGGTTTGCCCGGGTTCAAGGTATGCGATTAAGTGTGTTGGCTGTTATGTTTCGGTAGCTGAGGAGTGCAGGTAAAAAAGGCAATACACCAGAGCAGTTGGAATCTATGGGATTGCAGTACCCTGACTAACCACCACAACTAGAGGCAGCCGTGGAGCGTTCCTACGTTGGTCCTAGACGCCTCGTCACAGCCTGAGAAACTAACTACACCTAAAGATAGAAATAGGAAAGCTATCTGCCCCTGGAGCAGAACCCCAAAGATAATAGAAAGCCCCCAAACATGTAATGGCGGTTAGACAAGAGGAAATACTGACACAGAAAGAAAATAGAATGAGCAAACGCTGGGGCCCAAACTAACTAAATAGAAAAGGACAGGAAGGGTACTTACTGCAATCCCAGAAAACCCTGAAAAACACCAACTCTACTAATTTCAAAATCACCTGAGATCACACGACCTCTACCACCTAAATTAGCTCTCTGGTGTAACAAAATCAAAAACAGCAGCCACTGAAAAAACTGGAAAAAGCAAAAGAACAAAACTCAGTGGCTGAACTAAACTGAGAGGGCAGAAGCCCCCGGAGGGGACCCAGAAGGCCCCCAAAGAAGTGCAGGACAAAATGCAAAAATATAGCAACAACACAAAAGAAGAAAAATTCTTATCTGGTAGCAGGAGATGCAGACACGACACAGCAGGCTACAAGGGAAACTGGAATGAAGGATTCAGACCAGAACAATTGATCACCGGCAACCTGATGGGAAAATGACTCCCTTATATAAGACCAGTCAGTAACACCTGATTCCCAGTCCTCACAATCTTCACTAGTACCGCTTGTAACCACCAGAGGGAGCCTCTGCTCAGAACTCATCTCAAACCCATTCACAACAGTACCCCCCCCTTGAGGAGGGGTCACCGAACCCTCATTTGAGCAACCAGGTCAGTCAGGATGAGTTCTATGATACGCACGGATAAGTCTCCTAGCATGGATGTCCGAAGCAAACACCCAAGAATTGTCTTCCTGACCATAACCTCTCCATTTAACCAAATACTGGAGTCTTCGTCTAGAAAAACGAGAATCCAATATTTTCTCAACCACATACTCCAGATTGCCCTCAACCAAAACAGGGTCAGGAGGCACAGTAGCAGGAACCACTGGCTCAGCAAACCTCTTAAACAAGGACTTGTGGAACACGTTATGGATCTTAAATGTCCCTGGAAGAAGCAAACGAAAAGAAACAGGATTAATAATCTCCATGATCTTATAAGGTCCAATGAACCTAGGCTTAAATTTAGGAGATGCTACTCTCATAGGAATATTCTTTGAGGACAACCAGACCAAGTCCCCCACTTTAAACCAAGGACCATCAGTCCTTTTCCGGTTAGCAAACCGCTGGGCCTTCTCCTGAGAGAGGGACAACCTCTCCACTACCTGGTCCCAAATCTGTTGCATACGCTCAACAACAGAGTCAACACCTGGACAGACAGAAGCTTCCGTCTGTCCTGAAGAAAATCGAGGGTGAAAACCAGAATTACAGAAAAACGGAGACATCAAAGTGGCAGAGCTAGCCCTATTATTAAGAGCAAACTCAGCCAAAGGCAAAAAAGAGACCCAGTCATCCTGATCAGCAGATACAAAGCATCTTAGATAAGTCTCTAATGTCTGGTTTGTTCTCTCAGTTTGACCATTGGTCTGAGGATGAAATGCCGAGGAGAAAGACAATTGAACACCCAGTTTAGAACAAAAAGTCCTCCAAAATCTGGAAACAAACTGGACTCCTCTGTCAGACACAATGTTCTCAGGAATGCCGTGTAAACGAACCACGTGCTGAAGAAACAACGGCACCAATTCAGAGGAGGAAGGCAACTTAGGTAATGGCACAAGATGTATCATTTTGGAAAACCTATCACACATTACCCAGATGGTGGTCATTCTCTGAGAAACAGGAAGATCGGAAATGAAATCCATAGAGATATGGGTCCATGGTCTCTTGGGCACAGGCAATGGCATCAACAAACCACTAGAGCGAGAGCAAGGCTTGGAGCGAGAGCAAGTCCCGCAGGACTGCACAAATTCCCTGACATCGCGAGACAAGGTAGGCCACCAAAAGGACCGACTAACCAAGTCTCTGGTACCAAAAATTCCGGGATGCCCAGCCAATGCGGAACAATGAATCTCAGACATCACACTCTTTTTCCATTGGTCCGGGACAAACAATTTTCCAACAGGGCAGCGCTCGGGCCTATCCTCCTGACACCCCTCCAGAGCAAGTCTCAAATTGGGCGAGATGGGGAAAGAACTACACCCTCTTTCAAAATAACAGAAGGATCAGATAACTCAGGAGAGTCCGCAAGGAAACTCCTCGAGAGGGCATCCGCCTTAACATTCTTAGTGCCAGGAAGAAAGGAAACCACAAAATTAAAACGTGTGAAAAACAAGGCCCACCTGGCCTGTCTAGGATTGAGTCGCTTGGCAGATTCCAGATAGACCAGATTCTTATGGTCCGTAAGGACCACCACCTGATGTTTGGCTCCCTCCAGCCAATGTCTCCACTCTTCAAAAGCCCACTTCATGGCCAATAACTCCCGATTACCCACGTCATAATTACGTTCAGTAGGAGAAAATTTTCGAGAGAAAAAGGCACAAGGGTTACTTTTAGAGGTCTCTGGATCTTTTTGGGACAAAACGGCACCTGCCCCAATTTCAGAGGCATCAACCTCCACCTGAAATGGCAGAGAAACATCAGGCTGCCGTAGAACAGGAGCAGAAGTGAATCTCTGCTTAAGTTCCTGAAATGCAGAGACTGCCTCAGGAGGCCAATTCACCACATCAGAACCTTTCTTGTCAAATCAGTTAATGGTTTAACAATAACCGAGAATTACCAATAAATTTATGATAAAAAATTGGCAAAACCCAAAAATCTCTGAAGAGCCTTTAATGAAGTAGGTTGGACCCAATCACAGATGGCCTGAACCTTGACCGGGTCCATTTCAATAACAGATGGGGACAAAATGAATCCCAGAAATGAGATCTTCTGTACGCCAAAAAGACACTTTGATCCCTTCACATACAGAGCATTATCCCTCAAAATCTGGAACACAGTCCGAACATGTTTCACATGAGAGTCCCAGTCATTAGAAAAAATCAAGATATCATCCAAATAAACAATCAGAAATTTGTCCACAAAATCCCTGAAAATGTCATTCATGAAGGACTGGAAGACGGAAGGGGCATTAGTGAGCCCAAAGGGCATCACTAGGTACTCAAAATGCCCTTCAGGGGTATTGAATGCCGTCTTCCATTCATCCCCGTGCTTAATGCGAATAAGGTTATATGCCCCCCTGAGGTCAAGCTTGGTAAACCAAGTAGCGTTTTTCACCCTGGAAAACAGGTCAGAAATCAAGGGTAACGGGTATTGATATTTCACAGTAATATTGTTCAAGAGACGATAATCAATACACGGCCTTAATGAACCATCTTTTTTGGCCACAAAGAAAAAACCGGCACCTAAGGGTGAAGAGGATGGTCTGATATGACCCTTCTCCAATGATTCCTTGATATAAGACCGCATAGCGTCATGTTCAGGTACAGACAAGTTAAAAAGGCGACCTTTAGGGAATTTACTACCCGGCACTAATTCAATAGCGCAGTCATAGCTCCTATGGGGAGGTAAGGATGCAGATTTACTTTCGCTAAACACATCAGAAAAATCAAACAAAAAGTCAGGAACATCCTGAGCTTGGGGGGAGGCAGAAAAAACAGGAGTGTTGGTATTAACACATTGGCAGCCCCAACTGGTTACAGACACAGATTTCCAATCCAAAACAGGATTATGAGACTGTAACCAAGGGAAACCCAGCACGATAATGTCATGCAGATTATATAGAACCAAAAATTTGCAGCTCTCCTGGTGATCAGGTTCAACCCTCATTATCACCTGAGTAGAAAACTGGGGTCTATTCTCAGCCAAAGGGTAGAATCGATCCCCAGCAGGGGAATAGACTTCTGTAGGGGTATCAAGGGAAACCCACAACGTTTAGCAAAATCACAATCCATCAGGTTAATAGCTGCTCCAGAATCAACGAAAGCCTGAGCAGAAAATGAGGACAGAGAGCATATCAGAGTGACAGTTAACAAAAACTTAGTCTGAACACTACCCAAGACAACTGAGCGTGCAAAACGTCTTCCCCGCTTAGGGCAGACCGAAATAGCATGAGAGGCATCACCACAGTAGAAACATAACCTATTGCGCTTTCGAAACTCATGACGCTGTGCCTCAGACACCACTATATCACACTGCATGGGCTCAGAAGCTGGCTCACAAGGCAACACCACTCCACGCATACTTCTCCGCTCACGCAAACGTCTGTCAATTTGAATCGCTAATGACATAGAATCATTGAGACCAGAGGGGACAGGGAATCCCACCATAACATCCTTTACATTATCCGACAGACCCTTCCGGAAAAGGGCCGCCAAAGTGTCGTCATTCCATTTGGTCAGGACTGCCCACCTACGGAATCTCTGACAGTATAACTCAGCGTCATCAAGCCCCTGATTTAATGCCAACAAGGCTTTTTCAGCTTGATCAGTGACATTAGGCTCATCGTACAATAACCCCAAAGCCTGAAAAAACGCATCAACATCACTCAAAACAGGATCCCCAGGTATCAGGGAAAAAGCCCAATCCTGAGGATCGCCGCGCAGGAGAGATATGATAATTTGAACCTGCTGCGCTGCGTTTCCTGAGGACTTAGATTTTAAGGCAAAAAACAATTTACAATTATTTTTGAAATTCTGAAACTTAGCTCGATCCCCTAAAAACAAATCTGGCATGGGGATCCTAGGTTCCACAACAGGCAACCCAGCAAGATAGATAGCAATACTCCGAACCTCAGTGGCAAGCTGATCCACACGGCCAGACAACTGTGCAAACTCCATTGGGAGAAAAGATCCTCCCCAGCACCCAAAGATACAGAGGGGGAAAAAAAAAAAAAATGCAACAAACAGAAAAATATCTCTGACAACTCTGACAACCTTTTTTCTATCACAATATTTTTTCCTTCTGTGAGTACCATACAATTTTCAATTTTTAGGCCGGTGATACTGTTATGTTTCGGTAGCTGAGGAGTGCAGGTAAAAAAGGCAATACACCAGAGCAGTTGGAATCTATGGGATTGCAGTACCCTGACTAACCACCACAACTAGAGGCAGCCGTGGAGCGTTCCTACGTTGGTCCTAGACGCCTCGTCACAGCCTGAGAAACTAACTACACCTAAAGATAGAAATAGGAAAGCTATCTGCCCCGGAGCAGAACCCCAAAGATAATAGAAAGCCCCCAAACATGTAATGGCGGTTAGACAAGAGGAAATACTGACACAGAAAGAAAATAGAATGAGCAAACGCTGGGGCCCAAACTATCTAAATAGAAAAGGACAGGAAGGGTACTTACTGCAATCCCAGAAAACCCTGAAAAACACCAACTCTACTAATTTCAAAATCACCTGAGATCACACGACCTCTACCACCTAAATTAGCTCTCTGGTGTAACAAAATCAAAAACAGCAGCCACTGAAAAAACTGGAAAAAGCAAAAGAACAAAACTCAGTGGCTGAACTAAACTGAGAGGGCAGAAGCCCCCGGAGGGGACCCAGAAGGCCCCCAAAGAAGTGCAGGACAAAATGCAAAAATATAGCAACAACACAAAAGAAGAAAAATTCTTATCTGGTAGCAGGAGATGCAGACACGACACAGCAGGCTACAAGGGAAACTGGAATGAAGGATTCAGACCAGAACAATTGATCACCGGCAACCCTGATGGGAAAATGACTCCCTTATATAAGACCAGTCAGTAACACCTGATTCCCAGTCCTCACAATCTTCACTAGTACCGCTTGTAACCACCAGAGGGAGCCTCTGCTCAGAACTCATCTCAAACCCATTCACAACAGTTGGCTAAACCCATCCCATATTCTCGATCGACGCCAGACCTCTCGGTCAGGGAAGTTTTTTGCAAGCTGTGCATAACGTAAAACTCAAGTGGGAGCGATACATAAAGAACTGTTGTCTTGTTACGTGTTGGAGGGTCTTCCCACTCCTATAGTGTTGGGCCTTCCTTGGTTAACTAAGCATAACCCTGTAATTAATTGGCAATCCAGAGAGATAAGCCAATGGAGTGAATTCTGTAATAAAAACTGCATGAATACGGTCATCGGTGCGGTCACTCCTAGGGTCTTACCTCCATTTCTGGCGGACTTTGAGGATGTATTCTCGAGAAAGGGTGTCAGGAACTACCTCCTCATCACGTGTATGACTGTTCTGTAAAACTGCTCCCTGAGGCCAAGTTGCCTAAATCTAGGTTGTATAACCTATCTGGTCCAGAGAGGCAGGCTATGAAGGATTATATTTCTGAAAGTCTGGCTAATGGCATATTAGACCTTCATCTTCCTCGTGGCCACGGGGTTCTTCTTTGTGAAGAAGAAAGATGGAGGCCTACGCCCTTGCCTGGATTTCCGTGAACTTAATCGGATTACGGTCCAAGATCCATATCCGCTCCCACTTATTCCTGATCTCTTCAATCAGATCGTGGGCGCCAAATGGTTCTCTAAGTTGGATCTCAGGGGGGCGTACAATCTGATTAGGATGAAGGAGGGGGATGAGTGGAAGACGGCGTTTAACACTCCGGAGGGGCATTATGAGAACCTTGTCATGCCATTCGGTCTGACTAATGCCCCGGCGGTGTTCCAACACTTTGTAAATGACATTTTTCGCCGCCTGGTCGGACAGTTTGTTGTCATATATCTGGATGATATCTTAATTTACTCGCCGGATCTTGTGTCTCATCAGGAGCATGTTAGGCAGGTGTTACAGATCTTGCGGGATAATAAACTGTACGCCAAATGGGAAAAGTGTGTGTTCGCCATACAGGAACTCCAGTTTTTTAGGCTTCCTAGTGTCAGCATCTGGTTTTCGTATGGACCCTGGGAAAGTGCGGCAGTTCTTGAGTGGGATCTGCCAGAGAATCTTAAGGCACTGCAACGTTTCCTGGGGTTTGCTAATTATTACCGGAAATTTATTCGTAATCTCTCGTCCATGGTTAAACCTCTCACAGACATGACAAAAAAAGGGACGGATTTTTCTAGGTGGTCTGACAAGGCTTGTCAAGCATTCTCCTCCTTGAAAAAATGTTTTGCCTCAGCACCCATACTCATTCAACCTGATGCGTCACAGCCATTCATTGTAGAGGTAGACGCTTCCGAGGTAGGGGTGGGAGCAGTATTGTCACAGGGTTCGTCCCCTGGTAAGTGGCATCCGTGCGCCTTTTTCTCTAAAAAATTGTCCGCTGAGAGGAATTACGATGTCGGCAATAGGGAACTCTTGCCATTAAGTTAGCTTTTGAGGAGTGGCGCCATTTTTTGGAGGGGGCAGTCCATCCGGTCACCGTCATCACCGATCACAAGAATCTGCTATATCTGGAGTCCGCAAAACGTCTGAATCCCAGACAAGCTAGGTGGTCGTTGTTTTTTACCAGGTTTAATTTTGTCGTCACATATCGTCCTGGGTCAAAAAATGTAAAGGCGGATGCCTTATCTCGTAGTTTCCCTGGGGCCGGGAATACGGATGACCCGGTTCCTATCCTTCAGGAGGGGGTGGTGGTGTCGGCAGTATGCTCTGAGCTTGAAGAGGTATTGGAGGCTCACGGGGGACGCCCCTGTTAGACTCCAGGGAGACTGTTTTGTTCCAGATCAGTTGCGACAAAAGGTGATCGAGGCACACCATAACTCAGCTTTGGCAGGACACCAGAGAGTAAAGCAACTGTGTATCTCCTTCTCGCGTCGGTTTTGGTGGCCTAACTTACATAGGGAGGTGGTAACTTTTGTCGCGTCCTGTGGGGTTTGTGCGCGCTCTAAGACCCCACATACTCGTCCGTCTGGGGCCCTCTTACCTTTGAAGATCCGGAGCGTCCTTGGACTCATCTGTCCATGGATTTTATTACGGACCTCCCGCTGTCTTCGGGTAAAACGGTCATACTCGTTGTAGTGGACAGGTTCAGCAAGATGGCACATTTCATCGCTCTTCCTGCTCTTCCTAATGCTAAAACTCTTGCGCAGGTGTTCATTGGGGAGATTGTGAGGCTTCACGGGGTACCCTCCGATGTGGTGTCTGATCGGGGGTCTCAGTTTGTGTCCAAATTCTGGAAGGCATTTTGTACAAAGGCGGGGGATGCATTTGTCGTTTTCATCGGCTTTTCATCCTCAAACTAATAGTCAGACGGAACGTCTGAACCAGAGCTTGGAGACATATCTCCGGTGTTTTGTGTCAGAGAACCAGGAGGACTGGGCTTCTTTCTTGCCTCTGGCAGAGTTTGCTCTTAATAATAGGCGGAGCGAGTCCACTGGTAAGTCCCCGTTTTTTGGGGCATATGGTTTTTCACCCCCAGTTTTGTACTTTCAGTAGGGGGGGCTCTTCGGGGTTCCTGAGGAAGAACGATTTTCGTCATCACTCGCTTCAGTGTGGAGAGGGGTGCTGAATAATCTGAATACTATGGAGAACCGATACAAACGTATGGCTGATAGGAGGAGAGTGTCTGGTCCGGACCTAAGTGTGAACGATCGGGTATGGTTGTCTACCAGGAATATAAAACTTAAGGTTCCCTCCTGGAAACTGGTTCCCAGGTTCATTTGGCCGTACAGGATCAGTTCTATAATTAATCCGGTGGCATTTCGTCTTGACCTCCCCCCTGTCACAGACTGACTGGCTTGATTCAGGAGCACTGATTGTTCAGCTGAGGCTGCTTAAGAAGCAAGAGGGAAGAATCAGGGCGGGAACATGAAAACTGGAACTCCATATTAACTGAGGGCAAGAGCTGCAGAAAGACAGAAAGCAAAATGGCCGACGGAAAACTGAGTTTCAAGGAACATGTCAACAGAGACAAAGAACCTTACATTACTCCCCCCTTAGGGACAACCTCCGGATGACCTCAGACCAGGCTTGTCAGGGTACCTCTGATGAAACTGGCGGAGCAGGCGAGAGCATTTACATTGTTGACTGGTTCCCATGAGTTGTCCTCCACTGGGTAGCCCTGCCATTTAATCAAATATTGCAACTGATTTCTGTACAACCTGGAATCTAGAATCCTTTCCACCATAAATTCTTCCTGACCATCGACCAGCACTGGGTCAGGGCAAGGAGAAGAACGTCCAGGAAACGTATTGGGTGTTGCAGCCTTTAGTAGGGATTAGAGTTGAGCGATACTTTCCGATATGCTAAAGTATCGGAATCGGAATGGTATCGCCGATATCACTAAAATATCGGCGATACCCGATACCGATACCGGAAGTCCCATGTAAGTCTATGGGAACAAAATATCGCAACTAAAAAAAACCCCATTCTTTCCTTGTAAACACTAAATATACACACATAGAATACATATATATATATATACATGTCATTGTGACATATATATATACATATATGTATAGTTTATACACTTCTACATAGTAAAATATCCTTTGATTCAATTGCCGGTAAAGCCGGCTTCAGTGAAAAGACAGAAGCACCCGACATGAAATGACACTTGGTGTATATAGGGTTAAACATTTCTTTTCATGTCCTTTGCTATCTAATTTGCACAAACAATTAAATCAGACTATGTGTGCAAAATTTCACACCTGTAGGGGTTAATATTAAAGGTGTAAATTCGTTGTAAAAAAAAACGGACTTTTTTGCTACGAATTTACACCTTTAATTAACCCCTAGAGGTGTGAAATTTTGCACACATAGTCTGATTTAATTGTTTGTGCAAATTAGATAGCAAAGGACATGAAAAGACATGGTTAACCCTATGTACACCAAGGTCATTTCATGTCGGGTCACCCGACATGAAATGACACTTGGTGTACATAGGGTTAAACATTTCTTTTCATGTCCTTTGCTATCTAATTTGCACAAACAATTAAATCAGACTATGTGTGCAAAATTTCACACCTCTAGGGGTTAATTAAAGGTGTAAATTCGTTGTAAAAAAAAACGGACTTTTTTGCTACGAATTTACACCTTTAATTAACCCCTAGAGGTGTGAAATTTTGCACACATAGTCTGATTTAATTGTTTGTGCAAATTAGATAGCAAAGGACATGAAAAGACATGGTTAACCCTATGTACACCAAGTGTCATTTCATGTCGGGTTCTGCATTTTCACAAAAGCCGGCAATTGAATTAGCGGCTATTATACTATGTAGAAGTGTATGAACTACAAATATAAATATATATATATATGTGTCACAAATTCAATGACATGTATATATATATATGAGGTGTAAAATTGCTGAAAAAAAATGCGTGGGCTCCCGCCCTATTTTCGCAACCAGACAGACAAAGCCAGTGAGTGGGGCAGATAATAATAGCCCAGAGAGGGACCATTATTTTTGCCCCCCCCCGGCTACTAACATCTGCCCCCAGACACCCCAGGAAAGACAAATCTATAATTAGATTCGCCCTTTCTGGCACTTTGCCCGTCTATTCCCATTGCCCTGTAGCGGTGGCGAATGGGTTAATATGGGGTTAAAGCCACCTTGCTATTGAAAGGTGACCTTAAGCCAGGTTAATAATTGAGAGCTGTCAATTAGACAACTATCAATTATTAATCCTATTGCATGAAATAAAAATAAAACACACACACTTTAATTAAAAATCATTTTAATGAAATAAAGACACATGTTTTTGACCATCTTTTATTTTACTGCAAAAACCATTTCCTGTAATAAAAATAAAATAAAAAAGCAAAATTATTCTTACCTATCCCATGCACAGTCAGGTCCCACGGTGTAATCCTTCAGAAAGGGTTAATGTTTACTGCAGGGACCGCAGCTAATGCTGCAGCCTCACAGTAAACCCCAAATGAATGAGTTCCTCTCCTGCCTGACAGGAGAGTAAAGGCTGGGTGTCACATAACGATACACCAGCGATCCCGACAACGATATGCACTTGTCAGGATCGCTGGTGTATCGCTACATGATCGCTGCTGAGCTGCCAAACAGGCAGCTCAGGCAGCGATCTGGGACAGCGACACTGCGGGTAACATCGCTTAAGGGCCCGTCTCACATAGCGATATCGCTACCGAGATCGCTGCTGAGTCACTAGTTTTGTGACGCAGCAGCGAGCTCACCAGCGATATCGCTGTGTGTGACATTCAGCGACGATCAGCCCCCCTGCCGGGTATCGCTGATCGTCGCAGAAATGTCAGGACCTTTTTTTGATCGCTGGTTTCCCTCTGACAGGCACGCATCGCTGCGTGTGACAGGCGGGAAACCAGCGATCAAAGGTCCTGACATTTCAGCGACGATCAGCGATACCCGGCAGGGGGGCTGATCGTCGCTGAATGTCACACACAGCGATATCGCTGGTGAGCTCGCTGCTGCGTCACAAAACTAGTGACTCAGCAGCGATCTCGGTAGCGATATCGCTATGTGAGACGGGCCCTTAAGTGGAAAGCTTAATTGATTGCTTTCCACTTTCACTTCAGGTCAGCCAGGGACACAATCAGTGACGTCAGAGGGAACTGATTAACAAAAACAGGGTTCCCTTCGAAAAAAAAATGGCGTGGGGTCCCCCTATTTTTGTTAACCAGCCAGATGAAGCAGACCGCTGAGGCCTGGATTTTCAGGCTGTTAAGGAGCCAAGATCCATGGACCTTGCCAGCCTGATAATACCAGGCCACAGCAGTCTGCATATCTTGGCTGATTAACAAAAATAGGGGATCCCCTCGAAAAAAATTGGCGTGGGGTCCCCCCTATTTTTGTTAACCAGCCAGATGAAGCAGACCGCTGAGGCCTGGATTTTCAGGCTGTTAAGGAGCCAAGATCCATGGACCTTGCCAGCCTGATAATACCAGGCCACAGCAGTCTGCATATCTTGGCTGATTAACAAAATAGGGGATCCCCTCGAAAAAAATTAGCGTGGGGTCCCCCTTATTTTTGTTAACCAGCCAGATGAAGCAGACCGCTGAGGCCTGGTTTTTCAGGCTGGTAAGGATCCAATATCCATGGACCTTGCAAGCCTGATAATACCAGGCCACAGCAGTCTGCTTAGCTTGGCTGGTTAACAAAAATAGGGGATCCCCTCGAAAAAAAAACGGCGTGGGGATCCCCCCTATTTTTGTTAACCAGCCAAGTAAAATGCAGACTGCTGCGGCCTGGTATTAAAAGACTGTCAAGGCCCATGGATTTTGGCCCTCAACAGCCTGATAATACCAGGCTACAGCAGCCCCACATTTGGCGCATCAAAAGATGTGCCAATTGTGGCACTTTACCCGGCTCTTCCCACTTGCCCTGTAGCGGTGGCAAGCGGGGTAATAAGGGTTATTGTCACCGTTGATTGCACGGTGACAATAAGCCCGGTTAATAATGGAGAGGTGTCAATAAGACACCGATCCATTATTAATCCCAAAGTTATTAAATGTGTAAAAAAAAGACAAAGCAAGAAAAAAGTATTTTAATGAAATAAAAGAGACAACACAGTTTTCATTTATTTTATTACTCTCTCATTCCTGCGACGCCATCGATCTCCTGTAAAAAAAGAAAAAAAACAAACCAACAGTATACCACCTGTCCGACGCAGTCCATAACGATAGTCCCACGACGATCCAGCTCTGCTACATCGCAATGACAGGCAGAGCCTGTCATTGCAACGCAGCACAGCTGATTACCTGCTTCCCCGGCGGTGACGTCATCGGACTGAATGCTTTACGGCCGGGATTACCCAGCAGTCACTGCAGTTATCGCGAGAAACTGCATGTGACCGCCGGGGAGAAGAGGATGGCGGCCATGAAGCAGTCCAGGACGTGACCGCCGGAGATCTTCTGCCAGGTAAGTGCCGCTGACTCCTGACAGACCCGACAGACGGACACTGACAGTGACAGTGACATCCCGATTCCGGTATCCGATAAGACGAAAATATCGGAACTCGGAATCGGAATTCCGATACAGCTAATATCGGCCGATACCCGATATTTGCAGTATCGGAATGCTCAACACTAGTAGGGATACATGAAAGACAGGGTGGATTCTCATAGTTCTGGGCAGTTGAAGACGACAAGCAACAGCACTTATAATCCTACTGATCTTATAAGGTCCAATGTACTTATGTCCCAATTTAGACGATGGAATCTTTAATTTAAGATTTCTGGTTGACAGCCAGACCAAATCTCCTACCTTGAAAGCTGGTGCAGGTTTACGAAATTTATCTGCTGCTTTCTTGTACCTTTCCTGAGCCAATTCTAGATTTTCCTTTAGAAGATCCATATTCTTTTGTAAAGAAGTGATTCTTTCAGCAACTGCCGGCAAGGGTGTATCTATGGGAAATCGAGGAAGAATGTTAGGATGATAACCTAGATTGGAGTAAATAGGAGACTGCTTAGTGGAGGCGCTCTGAGAGTTGTTATAAGAGAACTCAGCCAGTGGAAGTAGATCCACCCAATCATCTTGTAGGTGGCAGATAAAGCAGCGGAGATACTGCTCCAGGGTCTGATTGGTTCGTTCTGTCTGTCCATTAGTCTGAGGATGAAAAGCAGAAGAAAGGTTTACTTTAATGTCCAATGCTGCACAGAAATTTTGCCAAAACCTTGAAGTGAATTGCACCCCTCGATCCGAAATGACCTCATCCGGTACTCCCTGTAAGCGAAACACATTCTTAATCATCAAGTCTGATGTCTGTTTTGCAGTGGGTAAGCCGACACAAGGGATAAAATGAGCTGCCTTTGTTAGACGGTCAACCACCACTAGAATGGTGTTCTTCCCTTGAGAGGTTGGTAACTCCACAATGAAGTCCATAGAAATGGATCCCCACGGGCGGGACGGGGTGGGAAGAGGTTGCAACAGACCAGTTGGTGAGGAGCGAGGTGTTTTGCATCTTGCACAGACTTCACATGAAGTGACATAGTTTAAAACATCTTTCCTGTAAGTGGGCCACCAAAAGAAACGAGAAAGAAATTATTGTGTCTTTAGAATTCCCCTATGCCCGGCTATCTTGGAATCGTGGATGAGTTGCAATACTCTCAATCTGACTGTTTCAGGTATATACAGACGTTGTCCCTAAATACACACACCATTCTTAAAGACAAGACTTACGTCCCTTGGGGGTTGAGCCAACAAAGAATCCGCATGGTATGCTTCCTTGATGTCCTTAAGTAGGTCTTGATTATGAATCACTCCCAGGAATCTAGAGTCAGGAAGAATAGTCTTAGGAGGAGTAAGTGGACGTGTCTCTGCTGAATGAATCCTAGAGAGTGCATCAGCCTTTCCATTGCGCGATCCTGGTCTATAAGAAATGACAAAATTAAATTGGTTTAGGAAAAGATTCCAGCGAGCCTGGCGAGGAGTCAGGCACTTAGCCGACCTGATGAATTCAAGGTTACGATGGTCTGTCAGGACGACTATTTGCTGTGCAGCTCCCTGAAGAAGGTGTCTCCATTCCTTGAAGGCGGCAATAATGGCCAACAATTCTCTATTGCCCACATCGTAGTTCCTCTCAGCCGAAGACAACTGCTGGGAAAAGAAGGCACAGGGATGCAAGACATTCTTCTCACCTGTTCTCTGAGAGAGTATAGCTCCAACGGCACAGTTTGAAGCATCCACCTCTATTATGAAGGCAAGCTCGGGGTTGGGATGTACTAAGATAATTTATCCTTTAAACAGGAAAATGCTTCCTGAGCTTGCGGGGTCCAGGAGAACCTAGACTGTTATGTTTCGGTAGCTGAGGAGTGCAGGTAAAAAAGGCAATACACCAGAGCAGTTGGAATCTATGAGATTGCAGTACCCTGACTAACCACCACAACTAGAGGCAGCCGTGGAGCGTTCCTACGTTAGTCCTAGACGCCTCGTCACAGCCTGAGAAACTAACTACACCTAAAGATAGAAATAGGAAAGTTATCTGCCCCGGAGCAGAACCCCAAAGAACATAGAAAGCCCCCAAACATGTAATGGCTGTTAGACAAGATGAAATACTGACACAGAAAGAAAATAGTATGAGCAAACGCTGGGGCCCAAACTAAATAGAAAAGGATAGGAAGGGTACTTACTGCAATCCCAGAAAACCCTGAAAAGCACCAACTCTACTAATTTCAAAAACACCTGAGATCACACAACCTCTTCCACCTAAATTAGTTCTCTGGTGTAACAAAATCAAAACAGCAGCCACTGAAAAAAATGGAAAAAGCAAAAGTACAAACATCAGTGGCTGAACTAAACTGAGAGGGCAAAAGCCCCCGGAGGGGACCCTGAAGGCCCCCACAGAAGTGCAGGACAAAATGCAAAAATATAGCACAAAAACAAAAAGAAGAAAATGTCTTATCTGTTAGCAGGAGATGCAGACACGACACAGCAGGCTACAAGGGAAACAGGAATGAAGGATTCAGACCAGAACAATTGATCACCGGCAACCCTGATGGGAAGGTGACTCCCTTATATCAGACCAGTCAGTAACACCTGATTCCCAGTCCTCACAATCTTCACTGGACAGACCAGCACCGCTTGTAACCACCAGAGGAAGCCTCTGCTCAGAACTCATCTCAAACCCATTCACAACAGTACCCCCCCCTTGAGGAGGGGTCACCGAACCCTCATTTGAGCAACCAGGTCGGTCAGGATGAGTTCTATGATACGCACGGATAAGTCTCCTAGCATGGATGTCTGAAGCAAACACCCAAGAATTGTCTTCCTGACCATAACCTCTCCATTTAAACAAATATTGGAGTTTCCGTCTAGAAAAACGAGAATCTAATATTTTCTCAACCACATACTCCAGATTGCCCTCAACCAAAACAGGGTCAGGAGGCACAGCAGCAGGAACCACTGGCTCAACAAACCTCTTCAACAAGGACTTGTGGAACACGTTATGGATCTTAAATGTCCCTGGAAGAAGCAAACGAAAAGAAACAGGATTAATAATCTCCATGATCTTATAAGGTCCAATGAACCTAGGCTTAAATTTAGGAGATGCTAATCTCATAGGAATATTCTTTGAGGACAACCAGACCAAGTCCCCCACTTTAAACCGAGGACCATCAGTCCTATGCCGGTTAGCAAACCGCTGGGCCTTCTCCTGAGAGAGGGACAACCTCTCCACTACCTGGTCCCAAATCTGTTGCATACGCTCCACAACAGAGTCAACACCTGGACAGACAGAAGCCTCCGTCTGTCCTGAAGAAAATCGAGGGTGAAACCCAGAATTACAGAAAAACGGAGACATCAAAGTGGCAGAGCTAGCCCTATTATTAAGAGCAAACTCAGCCAAAGGCAAAAAAGAGACCCAGTCATCCTGATCAGCAGACACAAAGCATCTTAGATAAGTCTCCAATGTCTGGTTTGTTCTCTCAGTTTGACCATTGGTCTGAGGATGAAATGCCGAGGAGAAAGACAATTGAACACCCAGTTTAGAACAAAAAGTCCTCCAAAATCTGGAAACAAACTGGACTCCTCTGTCAGACACAATGTTCTCAGGAATGCCGTGTAAACGAACCACGTGCTGAAGGAACAACGGCACCAATTCAGAGGAGGAAGGCAACTTAGGTAATGGCACAAGATGTATCATTTTGGAAAACCTATCACAAATTACCCAGATGGTGGTCATTCTCTGAGAAACAGGAAGGTCGGAAACGAAATCCATAGAGATATGGGTCCATGGTCTCTTGGGCACAGGCAATGGCATCAACAAACCACTAGAGCGAGAGCAAGGCTTGGAGCGAGAGCAAGTCCCGCAGGACTGCACAAATTCCCTGACATCACGAGACAAGGTAGGCCACCAAAAGGACCGACTAACCAAGTCTCTGGTACCAAAAATTCCGGGATGCCCAGCCAATGCGGAACAATGAATCTCAGACATCACACTCTTTTTCCACTGGTCCGGGACAAACAATTTTCCAACAGGGCAGCACTCGGGCCTATCCTCCTGACACCCTCCAGAGCAAGTCTCAAATTGGGCGAGATGGCGGAAAGAACTACACCCTCTTTCAAAATAACAGAAGGATCAGATAACTCAGGAGAGTCCGCAAGGAAACTCCTCGAGAGGGCATCCGCCTTAACATTCTTAGCGCCAGGAAGAAAGGAAACCACAAAATTAAAACGTGTGAAAAACAAGGCCCACCTGGCCTGTCTAGGATTGAGTCGCTTGGCAGATTCCAGAGAGACCAGATTCTTATGGTCCGTAAGGACCACCACCTGATGTTTGGCTCCCTCCAGCCAATGTCTCCACTCTTCAAAAGCCCACTTCATGGCCAATAACTCCCGATTACCCACGTCATAATTACGTTCAGTAGGAGAAAATTTTTGAGAGAAAAAGGCACAAGGGTTACTTTTAGAGGTCTCTGGATCTCTTTGGGACAAAACGGCACCTGCCCCAATTTCAGAGGCATCAACCTCCACCTGAAATGGCAGAGAAACATCAGGCTGCCGTAGAACAGGAGCAGAAGTGAATCTCTGCTTAAGTTCCTGAAATGCAGAGACTGCCTCAGGAGGCCAATTCACCACATCAGAACCCTTTCTGGTCAAATCAGTTAATGGTTTAACAATAACCGAGAAATTACCAATAAATTTACGATAAAAATTGGCAAAACCCAAAAATCTCTGAAGAGCCTTTAATGAAGTAGGTTGGACCCAATCACAGATGGCCTGAACCTTGACCGGGTCCATTTCAATAACAGATGGGGACAAAATGAATCCCAGAAATGAGATCCTCTGTAAGCCAAAAAGACACATACAGAGCATTCTCTCTCAAAATCTGGAATACAGTTCGAACATGTTTCACATGAGAGTCCCAGTCATTAGAAAAAATCAAGATATCATCCAAATAAACAATCAGAAATTTGTCCACAAAATCCCTGAAAATGTCATTCATGAAGGACTGGAAGACGGAAGGAGCATTAGTGAGCCCAAAGGGCATCACTAGGTACTCAAAATGCCCTTCAGGGGTATTGAATGCCGTCTTCCATTCATCCCCGTGCTTAATCGAATAAGGTTATACGCCCCCCTGAGGTCAAGCTTGGTAAACCAAGTAGCGTTTTTCACCCTGGAAAACAGGTCAGAAATCAAGGGTAACGGGTATTGATATTTCACAATATTGTTCAAGAGACGATAATCAATACACGGCCTTAATGAACCATCTTTTTTGGCCACAAAGAAAAAACCGGCACCTAAGGGTGAAGAGGATGGTCTGATATGACCCTTCTCCAATGATTCCTTGATATAAGACCACATAGCGTCATGTTCAGGTACAGACAAGTTAAAAAGGCGACCTTTAGGGAATTTACTACCCGGCACTAATTCAATAGCGCAGTCATAGCTCCTATGGGGAGGCAAGGATGCAGATTTACTTTCGCTAAACACATCAGAAAAATCAATCAAAAAGTCAGGAACATCCTGAGCCTGGGGGAGGCAGAAAAAACAGGAGTGTTGGTATTAACACATTGGCAGCCCCAACTGGTTACAGACACAGATTTCCAATCCAAAACAGGATTATGAGACTGTAACCAAGGGAAACCCAGCACGATAATGTCATGCAGATTATACAGAACCAAAAATTTGCAGCACTCCTGATGATCAGGTTCAACCCTCATTATCACCTGAGTAGAAAACTGGGGTTTATTCTCAGCCAAAGGGGTAGAATCGATCCCCAGTAGGGGAATAGACTTCTGTAGGGGTATCAAGGGAAACCCACAACGTTTAGCAAAATCATAATCCATCAGGTTAATAGCTGCTCCAGAATCAACGAAAGCCTGAGCAGAAAATGAGGACAGAGAGCATATCAGAGTGACAGTTAATAAAAACTTAGTCTGAACACTACCCAAGACAACTGAGCGTGCAAAACGTCTTCCCCGCTTAGGGCAGACTGAAATAGCATGAGAGGCATCACCACAGTAGAAACATAACCCATTGCGCTTTCGAAACTCATGACGCTGTGCCCCAGACACCACTCTATCACACTGCATGGGTTCAGAAGCTGGTTCACAAGGCAACACCATTCCACGCATACTTCTCCGCTCACGCAAACGTCTGTCAATTTGAATCGCTAATGACATAGAATCATTGAGACCAGAGGGGATAGGGAATCCCACCATAACATCCTTTACATTATCTGACAGACCCTTCCGGAAAAGGGCTGCCAAAGCGTCGTCATTCCATTTGGTCAGGACTGCCCACCTACGGAATCTCTGACAGTATAACTCAGCGTCATAAGGCCCCTGATTTAATGCCAACAAGGCTTTTTCAGCTTGATCAGTGACATTAGGCTCATCGTACAATAACCCCAAAGCCTGAAAAAATGCATCAACATCACTCAAAACAGGATCCCCAGGTGTCAGGGAAAAAGCCCAATCCTGAGGATCGCCGCGCAGGAGAGAGATGATAATTTGAACCTGCTGCGCTGCGTTCCCTGAGGACTTAGATTTTAAGGCAAAAAACAATTTACAATTATTTTTGAAATTCTGAAACTTAGCTCGATCCCCTAAAAACAAATCTGGCATGGGAATCCTAGGTTCCACAACAGGCAACCTAGCAAGATATGCAGCAATACTCTGAACCTCAGTGGCAAGCTGATCCACACGGCCAGACAACTGTGCAAACTCCATTGAGAGAAAAGATCCTCCCCAGCACCCAGAGATACAGAGGGAAAAAAATGCAACAAACAGAAAAATATCTCTGACAACTCTGACAACCTTTTCTCTTTCACAATATTTTTTCCCTTCTGTGAGTACCATACAATTTTCAATTTTTTTGGCCGGTGATACTGTTATGTTTCGGTAGCTGAGGAGTGCAGGTAAAAAAGGCAATACACCAAAGCAGTTGGAATCTATGAGATTGCAGTACCCTGACTAACCACCACAACTAGAGGCAGCCGTGGAGCGTTCCTACGTTGGTCCTAGATGCCTCGTCACAGCCTGAGAAACTAACTACACCTAAAGATAGAAATAGGAAATCTATCTGCCCCGAAGCAGAACCCCAAAGAACATAGGAAGCCCCCAAACATGTAATGGCTGTTAGACAAGATGAAATACTGACACAGAAAGAAAATAGTATGAGCAAACGCTGGGGCCCAAACTAAATAGAAAAGGATAGGAAGGGTACTTACTGCAATCCCAGAAAACCCTGAAAAGCACCAACTCTACTAATTTCAAAAACACCTGAGATCACACAACCTCTTCCACCTAAATTAGTTCTCTGGTGTAACAAAATCAAAACAGCAGCCACTGAAAAAACTGGAAAAAGCAAAAGTACAAACATCAGTGGCTGAACTAAACTGAGAGGGCAAAAGCCCCCGGAGGGGACCCTGAAGGCCCCCACAGAAGTGCAGGACAAAATGCAAAAATATAGCACAAAAACAAAAAGAAGAAAATGTCTTATCTGTTAGCAGGAGATGCAGACACGACACAGCAGGCTACAAGGGAAACAGGAATGAAGGATTCAGACCAGAACAATTGATCACCGGCAACCCTGATGGGAAGGTGACTCCCTTATATCAGACCAGTCAGTAACACCTGATTCCCAGTCCTCACAATCTTCACTGGACAGACCAGCACCGCTTGTAACCACCAGAGGAAGCCTCTGCTCAGAACTCATCTCAAACCCATTCACAACACTAGACTGTTTCCGGGTAAGTTGGGTGATAGGTGACACTACCTCAGAAAAATTTTTAATGAAACTTCTATAGAAGTTGGCAAACCCGATGAAGCGCTGCACCTCCTTCACATTTCTAGGAATTGGCCAATCCTTGATGGCTTGGGTCTTGCTTCCATCCATACTAATCCCTTGCGTAGATAGTACATACCCCAGAAATTGAATTTCGGTCCTATGGAATTCACACTTTTCAAGTTTGATGTAGAGATGGTTTTGTCTTAGGCGTTCTAAGACCATTCTCACATGTCCATGATGTTCCTCTGTGGAGTTAGAAAAAATTAGAATATCATCCAGATAAATCACCACAAATGTATCTAGGAGATCCCTGAAGATATCATTCACGAAGTGTTGGAAAGTGGCTGGGGCGTACTCAGACCAAAAGGCATAACTAGATATTCAAAGTGTCCATAGCGTGACCTGAAAGCAGTCTTCCATTCATCCCCAGGTCTAATATGGACCAAGTTATAGGCCCCACGGAGATCCAGTTTAGAGAAAATTTTGGCATGCCGCACTCTCTCCAACAACTCAGGGATTAAAGGCAATGGATAACGGTTTCTAATAGTAACCTTATTGAGTTCCCTATAGTCTATGCAGGGTCTCAGAGATCCATCTTTCTTCTTCACAAAGAAGATGGGTGCACCTGCGGGAGATGAAGAGGGGCGTATGAAGCCCTTGGCTAAATTTTCGTCTATATAATCCTTCAAAGCTTTTAGCTTGGGCCCCGCTAGGGGGTAAATCTTACCAAAAGGTATCTCGGCTCCAGGCAATAATTCAATTGGACAATCATATGGACGGTGAGGAGGAAGCTGATCAGCGTTCTTCTTGTCACATAAATCCACATAGTCCTGGTATACAGCTGGTAGTTCAGGGACTGACATGGTTCCTTTAGGAACAGAGCAAGCTGAAACTCCTTGACTCATCTGTTTCTCCGGAAAGTGTAATTCCTTGGTCTCCCAGTTAATCGTAGGATTCTGCGCCTGCAGCCATGGTAGCCCTAGAATAATGGGAAAGCGGGGAGAAGTGATAAGCATAAAAGACATTTTCTCCTGATGATCTTTACCCATAAGGACCCTCAAAGGCTCTGTTTCTTGATCCACTGGTCCAGAAGTCAGTAGAGAGCCATCCACAGTCTCCATCTGTACTGGAGTAGCCTTCTTCACTGAACGTATCCCTGTTTCAGAGCAAAGGAGATATCCATAAAATTTCCACTTGCTCCTGAGTCGATCATAGCAGAGCTAGACACCCAGACTGAGTCAACCCAGAGTTTGATGGAAAGGAAGCAATGAGAATTGTTTCTTTTACAACTCAGCTGGGACATCGCTGAGGAAACTTGAAAAATTGCAGCGTTTATACCGTCATCGTCCCCAGAACTAACAGAGTTTAAGTCCGAGAAATCAAGATCTCTTGCAGCAGATCTCTCTGGAGCCTGAGGCTCGGACATGACAGAGCTCCTCTCGCAACACTCACAGTGAATGACTGCTGCAGTAGTCTTACGAGAACGGCAGGGGCAGTTTATAATGAAGTGCCCTGACTTACCACAGTAGAAACAGATTTTCCTTTATACGATGTTCTTTGCGTGCATCACTAACCCGTCTTTGTAAAGAGTCCACCTGCATGGGTTCAGGTTCTGGTTCCCTTGTGATCCTACTCAAAGGTTCCTTAGCTGAGGAGGGAGGTAGTAAAAGGTTAGTGCGATTATTTTCGAACCATCTCTCTTGTCTGCGTTCAGTCAGACGAGCATCAATACGAATACAATAGTTAATAAAGTCACCTAACGCAGTGGGAGGGTCGGCACGAGCAAGTTCATCCTTAATCAGTGGAGACAACCCTTTCTGAAAAATAGATTTCTTAGCGGAAGTGTCCCAAGTGGTATCAAGAGCCCATCTCCTGAAATCCAGGGCATATTCGGCTACTGAACGCTTACCTTGGCGCAAAGTTAACATGGCTGCTTCAGCTGTTGCACCTCGATTGGGGTCATCAAACACCTGCCCCATGGCTGAAATAAAAGCATCAAGGTGATTCAAACAATCATCCTCAGTCTCAATCAGAGGGTTTGCCCACATCAAAGCCTTATTGGTAAGCAACATGATTATAGTAAGCACTTTGGATCATTCAGTGGGAAATTGTGAAGCATGTGCAGAGAAAAATAAATTGCATTGATTAATAAATCCCCTGAATTTCTCACGTTCACCGCCAAAACGAAAAGGAGGTAATTTGGGGATCCCAGAACTCGGGGTTATGGCAGGAGCCTGGGCTCGTTCCTCTAGAGCCTCAATCCTGGCTCGCAATTCCTGGGTAGTCTGTCCAAACACTTGCAAATTATGATTAGTGAGGTCCTGTAGGCTTGCAAAACGGGTTTTTAAAGTCTGTACATCTGAAAGGATTGTATCAGTCACTCCGCAAAGTTCCTTTATGCGGGCCTCCATCTTCCAGATCTTTTAAGGCAGAAGTGCTGGAAGGAGAAGAGGAAAGGAAAAAAAAAAAAAAAACAATAGTGTTTACCTGTGGTAACACTGCAGAGTAAAATTTTAAGGGAATGCACTCACCTGGAATGGTTGTGAGAAGTCACAACCACTGTCATCACATAAGGTATTTAAACAGACATCTGATATCCACAGTCACAGCAGACACGGCTTTCCCAGACCCAGCAGACACTAAACATTGGCTCCTGAATCTTGTCATGTATAGTGTACAGTTCCTATAGCGTCTTGTGCTTGGGTGTGAGGAAAACACAGGAGACATAGGTTGAAATGAAATGACTTGTATTACTTCATACAAGCATGCTGAAAAGTTCACACAGTTTGCAGGAACAGAGTCAGGAGACACAGCAGGCCAGAGTAACTTCAAGCACTACAATAAATCTCCAAAGCAGGTTCAGGATCTCTTCTCTGTACCGTAATTCCTCTGCAAACATGGATTCACCAAACAGCAGGTTTCCAGAGTCCAAAAGTGTTCCAAGGTTCCTCAGTAGGGAATAGCTGGAGTACAAGTTCAAGGTTTCCAGGAGTCAGGTCACAGACTGACTGAGGCTTGATTCAGGAGCACTGATTGTTCAGGTGAGACTGCTTAAGAAGCAAGAGGGAAGAATCAGGGCGGGAACATGAAAACTGGAACTCCATATTAACTGAGGGCAAGAGCTGCAGAAAGACAGAAAGCAAAATGGCCGACGGAAAACTGAGTTTCAAGGAACATGTCAACAGAGACAAAGAACCTTACAGCAAGTGTGAAAGTAGCCTAAGACTGATTTTTGTAAGGTTTTATGGACTGATGAAATGAGAGTGACTCTTGATGGGCCAGATGGATGGGCCCGAGGCTGGATCAGTAAAGGGCAGAGAGATCCACTCCGACTCAGACGCCAGCAAGGTGGAGGTGGGGTACTGGTATGTGCTGGTATCATCAAAGATGAACTTGTGGGACCTTTTCGGGTTGTTGATGGAGTGAAGCTCAACTCCCAGACCTACTGCCAGTTTCTGGAAAACACCTTCTTCAAGCAGTGGTACAGGAAGAAGTCGGTATCGTTCAAGAAAAACATGATTTTCATGCAGGACAATTCTCCATCACATGCATCCAAATACTCCACAGCGTGGCTGCCCAGTAAAGGTCTAAAAGAAGAAAAAATAACGACATGGCCCCCTTGTTCACCTGATCTGAACCCCATAGAGTACCTGTGGTCCCTCATAAAATGTGAGATCTACAGGGAGGGAAAATATTACACCTCTCGGAACAGTGTCTGGGAGGCTGTGGTGGCTGCAGCACACAATGTTGATCGCAAACAGATCAAGCAACTGACAGAATCTATGGATGGAAGGCTTTTGAGTGTCATCGTAAAGAAAGGTGGCTATGTTAGTCACTGTTTTTTTTTTGTTTTTGAATGTCAGAAATGTTTATTTCTAAATTTTGTGTTGTTATATTGGTTTACCTGGTGAAAATAAACAAGTGAGATGGGTATATATTTGGTTTTTATTAAGTTGAGTAATAATTCTGCACAGTATTAGTGTCAGTATTCCGGGTTTTCTAGGTAACTTTGTCAATGATTTTGCCCTTTGTTAAAATGGAGTTTGCTGTTTTGTGTGCCCTACTTCCTGTTCGTTTGTTTAAAACCCGGCTCAGGTGCTGGCTTCCCTGCTGGAGTATTCTGCTTCCGTTTCCCTGCAACCCAGCTGCTTTGTTCCTCACAGATCTTTTGTGTATTTACCAGGAAAGTGCATAACCTTATCTTCAGGTGTTTCTCAGCCACAGCAGTTTCTACCCATGGCTCTGGACATTCTCTGCATATGTAAGTTGCACGTACTGTGTTATCACTAACCTGTTGACTTGGGAATTTAACCCTTGGTTCACTCCATCTGATAAGAACTGTGTTTCTGAACTGTTGCTGTTTAACCCTTCGTGCACTACCTCTGGTGAGAGCTGTTGGAACTGTTACTGGAATCTTACTGACATATGAACTTGTTGTTGGACTTCACTGAATTAAGCCACAACTGAGATTAACTTGTTCCTGGACCTCCCTGTGTTTACTCCATACCTGGATCTGACTCTTCACACACCAGCAGTGTGTAAATCCAGCCACGTTACCTGTGCATCAGACTTACCTTATGGTCACATTTGTGTGAGGACTCCGTCGTAAGAACTTTACTACCCTCGCTATAGAGGTTCAAGGACTTATATTTCCGGATTCATATAACTGGACTTGTATATATATGGTTTCGTTTCATTGCATGTCACTACGGGTTGTTTGAATATTGTTTTTGGGTGTTTTGCTGTTTCACAAATACATTATTTGCATTCAAAGAAACCCGTCTCTGATTGTTCATTGCCCCACGCTATCAGAATCCTCGAGTTCCTACAATAGTATTACAATTAGTTACCTGCACAAACATATATCCTCCTAAGTTAGCCAAATCTAAAAAAACCCCACTCCAACTTCCAAAAATATTAAGCTTTAATAGTCTTTTGGGTTGATTGAGAACATCGTTGTTTAATAACAAAAAGAATCCTCTCAAATACAACTTGCCTAATAATTATGCAAACAGTGTATAATGCAAAATATGTAATGGGCCCCATTTATAATGCTCCAGTGTATAATAATCCCCGTATATGATGCTCCAGTGTATGATGGGCACCGTATATGATGCTCCAGTGTATGAGGGGCCACATTTATAATGCTCCAGTGTATAAAGAGCCCCATTTATAATGTGCAAGTGTATGATGGGCCCCATTTATAATGCGCAAGTGCATGATGGGCCAATATAATGATCCATATATAATGAGCCCTATATGATGCTTCAGTATATGATGGGCCCCATGGATGATGCTCCAGTGTATGATGGGCAACATTTATAATGCTCCAGTGTATAATGGGCCTATATAATGCTCCATATATAATGGGCCCCATATGATGCTCCAGTATATGATGAGCCCCATGGATGATGCTCCAGTGTATGATGGGCCTATATAATGCTCGATATATAATGGGCCCCACATGATGCTCCAGTATATGATGGGCCCCGTGGATGATGCTCCAGTTTATGATGGGCCTACATAATGCTCCATATATAATAGGCCCCATTTATAATGCTCCAGTGTATGATGGGCCACATTTAAAATGCTCCAGTGTATGATGGGCCCATATAATGCTCCATATATAATGGGCCCCATATGATGCTCCAGTGTATAATGGGCCCTCTCTATCAAGCTCAAGTGTATGATGGGCCCCATATATAATTCTCCAGTGTATAATGCTCCCCATATATTGCTCCAAACTTTAAAAAAAATGAAATACCTCTCCTCGCTGGCCACTGCTCTACTCTAGGCTCCTCAGCGTCGGCATCTTCCAGCTCTCTGCACTTGGACTGTTCAGTCAGAGGTTGTACAGATGTGACGTCATCGCGCTCTCTGATCTGAATGTCATGGTCAGGAAACGCGGAAGAGGTCACAGCGGTGGAGCAGGGAGAGGTAAGTATTGCAAGTGCTGGGGCCCTGAGCAAGCATGGGGAGCCCACTGGTGGGTGACGGGACTGGCACAGGGCCCCTCATAGTAAGACGGTGTCTCTGACAGCGAGTGGGCCCCCACTGTCAGAGACACCGGCACACTATGAGGGGCCCTGTACCAGTGCCATCGCCCACAAGTGGGGCCCCCACCTGCTCAGGGCACCGCCACTTGCCCGGGTGCGCCAGGTGCTGAACCCGGCCCTGGGGGGGGTACAGCCCAGTTAGGGAGGTAGAAAAATTGGCATATGTTGAGGTGTAGGCTGGACGTTCAGCAGCTGCAAATGGAGGAATTGGAGAAGTCGGAGGAAGAGGAGGACAAAGCGAGCCATTTTGCTGGCAACCTATGTGTCATCAGTAGTGTTGAGCGATACGATACTGCAAATATCGGGTATCGGCCGATATTAGCTGTATCGGGCTTTCGATTCCGAGTACCGATATTTTCGTCATATTGGATACCGGAATCGGGATTGTCACTGTCACTGTCTGTGTCCGTCGGTCGGGTCTGTCACTGTCAGTGTCCGTCGGTCGGGTCTGTCAGGAGTCAGCGGCACTTACCTGGCAGAAGATCTCCGGCGGTCACGGCCTGGACTGCTTCATGGCCGCCATCATCTTTCCCCGGCGGTCACATGCAGTTTCTCGCGATAACTGCAGTGACTGCTGGGTAATCCCGGCCGTAAAGCAGTCAGTCCGATGACGTCACCTCCGGGGAAGCAGGTAACAGCTGTGCTGCGTCGCGATGACAGGCTCTGCCTGTCATTGCGATGTAGCAGAGCTGGATCGTCGTGGGACAGTCGTTACTATGGACTGCGTCAGACAGGTGGTATACTGTTGGTTTGTTTTTTTTCTTTTTTTACAGGAGATCGATGGCGTCACAGGAATGAGAGTACAATAAAAGAAATGAAAACTGTGTTGTCTCTTTTATTTCATTAAAATACTTTTTTCTTGCTTTGTCTTTTTTTTATGCATTTAATAACTTTGGGATTAATAATGGATCGGTGTCTTATTGACGCCTCTCCATTATTAACCGGGCTTATTGTCACCGTGCAATCAACGGTGACATTAACCCCTTATTACCCCACTTGCCACCGCTACAGGGCAGTGGGAAGAGCCGGGTAAAGTGCCACAATTGGCACATCTTTTGATGCGCCAAATGTGGGGCTGCTGTAGCCTGGTATTATCAGGCTGTTGAGGGCCAAAATCCATGGGCCTTGACAGTCTTTTAATACCAGGCCGCAGCAGTCTGCATTTTACTTGGCTGGTTAACAAAAATAGGGGGACCCCTACGCCGTTTTTTTTCGAGGGATCCCCTATTTTTGTTAACCAGCCAAGCTAAGCAGACTGCTGTGGCCTGGTATTATCAGGCTTGCAAGGTCCATGGATATTGGATCCTTACCAGCCTGAAAAACCAGGCCTCAGCGGTCTGCTTCATCTGGCTGGTTAACAAAAATAGGGGGGACCCCACGCCAATTTTTTTCGAGGGGATCCCCTATTTTTGTTAATCAGCCAAGATATGCAGACTGCTGTGGCCTGGTATTATCAGGCTGGCAAGGTCCATGGATCTTGGCTCCTTAACAGCCTGAAAATCCAGGCCTCAGCGGTCTGCTTCATCTGGCTGGTTAACAAAAATAGGGGGGACCCCACGCCAATTTTTTTCGAGGGGATCCCCTATTTTTGTTAATCAGCCAAGATATGCAGACTGCTGTGGCCTGGTATTATCAGGCTGGCAAGGTCCATGGATCTTGGCTCCTTAACAGCCTGAAAATCCAGGCCTCAGCGGTCTGCTTCATCTGGCTGGTTAACAAAAATAGGGGGGACCCCACGCCATTTTTTATTCGAAGGGAACCCCTATTTTTGTTAATCAGTTCCCTCTGACGTCACTGATTGTGTCCCTGGCTGACCTGAAATGAAAGTGGAAAGCAATCAATTAAGCTTTCCACTTCCTCTCCTGTCAGCCAGGAGAGGAACTCATTCATTTGGGGGTTTACTGTGAGGCTGCAGCATTAGCTGCGGTCCCTGCAGTAAACATTAACCCTTTCTGAAGGATTACACCGTGGGACCTGACTGTGCATGCGATAGGTAAGAATAATTTTGCCTTTTTATTTTATTTTTATTACAGGAAATGGTTTTTGCAGTCAAATAAAAGATGGTCAAAAACATGTGTCTTTATTTCATTAAAATGATTTTTAATTAAAGTGTGTGTGTTTTATTTTTATTTCATGCAATAGGATTAATAATTGATAGTTGTCTAATTGACAGCTCTCAATTATTAACCTGGCTTAAGGTCACCTTTCAATTGCAATGTGGCTTTAACCCCATATTAACCCATTCGCCACCGCTACAGGGCAATGGGAATAGACGGGCAAAGTGCCAGAAAGGGCGAATCTAATTATAGATTTGTCTTTTCTGGGTGTCTGGGGGCAGATGTTAGTAGCCAGGGGGGCCAAAAATAATGGTCCCTCTCTGGGCTATTATTATCTGCCCCCATTCGCTGGCTTTGTCTGTCTGGTTGCGAAAATAGGGCGGGAGCCCACGCATTTTTTTTAAACAATTTTACACATCATATATATATTTATATATATATATATATGATATATATATATATTACATGTCATTGAATTTGTGACACATATATATATATTTATATTTATAGTTCATACACTTCTACATAGTATAATAGCCGCTAATTCAATTGCAGACTTTTGTGAAAATGCAGAACCCGACATGAAATGACACTTGGTGTACATAGGGTTAACCATGTCTTTTCATGTCCTTTGCTATCTGATTTGCACAAACAATTACATCAGTCTATGTGTGCAAAATTTCACACCTGTAGGGGTTAATTAAAGGTGTAAATTCGTAGCAAAAAAGTCCGTTTTTTTACAACGAATTTACACCTTTAATTAACCCCTACAGGTGTGAAATTTTGCACACATAGACTGATGTAATTGTTTGTGCAAATCAGATAGCAAAGGACATGAAAAGACATGGTTAACCCTATGTACACCAAGTGTCATTTCATGTCGGGTGCTTCTGTCTTTTCACAGAAGCCGGCTTTACCCGGCAATTGAATCAGAGGATATTTTACTATGTAGAAGTGTATAAACTATACATATATGTATATATATATATATGTCACAATGACATGTATATATATATATATGTATTCTATGTGTGTATATTTAGTGTTTACAAGGAAATAAAGGTTTTTTTTAGTTGCGATATTTGTTCCCATAGACTTACATTGGACTTCCGGTATCGGAATCGGATATCGCCGATATTTAGTGATATCGGCGATACCATTCCGATCCGATATTTTTAGATATCGAGCAGTATCGCTCAACACTAGTCATCAGGGGAAGGTGGGACAAAATCCTTTGAAACCCATGAATGGTTCATTTTAATGGAGGTGAGATCACCAACATTTTGGATTGACAGCCGGGTCCTTCTTTCTATCAGGATTGATCCAGCAGCACTGAAGACTCTTTCTGATAGCACACTACCAGCAGCGCAAGCAAGTTCCTGTAAGGCATATTGTGCCAATTCAGGCCAGGTGTCCAGTTTACAGGCCCAGTAGTCAAAAGGGCATGGACTGTGAGGTAGAACATCGATAGGGGAGGAGAGGTAATTTAGAAACATAGTTGACAACTGCTGTCTTCTGTCTGTTGCAATCGATTCAGTATTAACAGTCGTGTGAGCGGTACTCGAGAAATTAGTCCACAACATGGACATGAAACCCCTGTCTCCAATGCCACTTCAGCTGTGTGCACCAAGAATACCTCTTCCATTTCGCCCAGTACAGCTCGTGGTAGACCCTGAACCGCTGCTGTGTGCGGGGAATGCCTCTAACAAACGGTTTACCAGAGTTGCTTGTTTGTTCACCAATATTAGCTCTAGTTTCTCCTGTGGCATGATGTTCTGTAATTTGCCTTTATAGCGTGGATCGAGGATGCTGGCCAACCAGTAGTCGTCATCCTTCATAATTTCAGCAATGCGGGGGTCACTTTTAGGAACCACAATGCATAATCACACATGTGGGCCAATGTTCCAGGTGTCAATGATGCACTGACAGTGGTGGGTGGAGGAGCACTTTCTGCCAAATCCACATCCCTCCAGTCACGCATAAGCCCTGTACCTAACCTTGGCAAACCAACATTTTCTCTAGCCCCCTCAGAAGCATCCTCCTCCCCAAAATAATCATCCCCCTCATCCTCCTCCTCCTCCTCTTCCTCTTCTTCCTCCACCTCGTCCAGGAGTGTTCCCTGAGCAGACAATGGTTGACTGTCATCAAGGCTTCCCTCCTCCTCCTCTTTCTCCTCCGCTGCACACGCCTGATCCTTAATGTGCATCAAAGTTTGCATGAGCAGATGCATAAGTGGGATGCTCATGCTTATGAAGGCGTTGTCTGCGCTTACCAGCCATGTGCATTCCTCAAAACACTGAAGGACTTTACAGACTTTACACCCGACAACCCCATGTCTGCCCTCAAACTGCCTGCACGTGTATCCTCCCACAAATGCATTACAGCCTGCCTCTGTTCGCACAGCCTCTCAACCATGTGCATGGTGGGGTTCCACCTTGTTGCAACGTCTATGATAAGGCGGTGCTTGGGGAGGTGGAGCGATTGCTGCAGCCTCTGCATACGACTGGAGTCTACGGGCGAGCGACGGATGTGCGAGCACAGTCTTCGCACCTTATGGAGTAGGGCTGTTAACTCCGGATAATTATTTAGGAAGCACTGCACCACCAGGTTCAAGGTGTACAGTCATGGCCAAAAGTTTTGAGAATGACACAAATATTATATTTTCACATGATCTGCTGCCCTCTGGTTTTTATGTGTGTTTGACAGATGTTTTTATCACAGACAGAAATATAATAATTGCAAACATATGAGTAACAAAAGCTTATATTGACAGTTAGAATGAGTTAATGCAGCAAGTCAATATTTGCAGTGTTGACCCTTCTTCTTCAGGACCTCTGCAATTCCCCCTGGCATGCTCTCAATCAACTTCTGGACCAAATCCTGACTGATAGCAGTCCATTCTTGCACAATCAATGCTTTCATTTTGTCAGAATTTTTAGGTTTTTGTTTGTCCACCCGTCTCTTGATGATTGACCACAAGTTCTCAATGGGATTAAGATCTGGGAAGTTTCCAGGCCATGGACCCAAAATCTCTATGTTTTGTTCCCTGAGCCATTTAGTTATCACCTTTGCTTTATGGCAAGGTGCTCCATCATGCTGGAAAAGGCATTGTTGATCGCCAAACTGCTCTTGGAGGGTTGGGAGAAGTTGCTCTTGGAGGACATTCTGGTACCATTCTTTATTCATGGCTGTATTTTTAGGCAAGACTGTGAGAGAGCCGATTCCCTTGGCTGAGAAGCAACCCCACACATGAATAGTTTCAGGATGCTTAACAGTTGGCATGAGGAGCGCTCACCTTGTCTTCTCCGAATGAGGCGTTTTCCTGATGTCCCAAACAATCGAAAAGGGGATTCATCAGAGAAAATAACTTTACCCCAGTCCTCAGCAGTCCACTGCCTGTACCTTTTGCAGAATATCAGTCTGTCCATGATGTTTTTTCTGGAGAGAAGTGGCTTCTTTGCTGCCCTCCTTGAGACCAGGCCTTGCTCCAAGAGTCTCCGCCTCACAGTGAGTGCAGATGCACTCACACCTGCCTGCTGCCATTCCTGAGCAAGCTCTGCACTGCTGGTAGCCCGATCCCGCAGCTGAAACACTTTTAAGAGACGGTCCTGGGGCTTGCTGGTCTTTCTTGGGCGCCCTGAAGCCTTTTTGGCAACAATGGAACCTCTCCTCCTTGAAGTTCTTGATGATGCGATAGATTGTTGACTGAGGTGCAATCTTTCTAGCTGCGATACTCTTCCCTGTTAGGCCATTTTTGTGCATTGCAATGATGACTGCACATGTTTCTTTAGAGATAACCATGGTTAACAGAAGAGAAACAATGATGCCAAGCACCAGCCTCCTTTTAAAGTGTCCAGTGGTATCATTCTTACTTAATCATGACAGATTGATCTCCAGCCATATCCTCATCAACACCCACACCTGTGTTAATGGAGCAATCACTGAAAAGAGGTTAGCTGGTCCTTTTAAGGCAAGGCTGCAATGATGTTGAAATGTGTTTTGGGGGATAAAGTTCATTTTCTAGCCAAATATTGACTTTGCAAGTAATTGCTGTTAAGGTGATCACTCTTTATAACATTCCGGAGTATATGCAAATTGCCATTAGAAAAAGTGAAGCAGTCGACTATGTAAAAATTAATATTTGTGTCATTCTCAAAACTTTTGGCCATGACTGTAAGCCAGACAAGGTATGTGTCTGAGTTTTGCCAGGGCTATGGCCGCCTCAAAATTACGGCCGTTATCACGGACTACCTTGCCTGGCTCAAGATGTAGACTGCCCAGCCATGACTCAGTTTCTCGCTGCAATTAGTCGGCCAGTACCTCCGCGTGTGTCTGTTATCGCCCAAAGACATCATCTTTAAAACAGCCTGCTGATGCTTAACACTAGCTGTTCGATAGTGGGACATCTCGTGTGCAACTCTGGCAGCTGCGGATGGAGTGCTTGTGCGACTGCGCTCTGTCGACGAGCTTTCGCTTCTGGAGGAGGAGGAGGAGGGTTGAATGCCTACAGCCAACTGTTTCCTATACCGTGGGCTAGGCAGCACTGTCCCACCGCCGCTGTCCCCTGTGGAGCCTGCATCCACCACATTAACCCAGAGCACAATGATGGACACGTAACGGCCCTGGCCATGCCTACTGGCCAATGCATCTGTTGTGATGTGCACCTTTCCACTCACTGATTGTTTGAGTGCATGGACAATGCGGTCTTTCACATGTAGGTGGAGGACAGGGATGGCTTTTCTAGAAAAGAAGTGCGACTGGGTAGGTCATAGCATGGGACAGCGTAGGCCATGAGCTCTTGGAATACTGCGCTTTCAACCAAACGGAAGGGCATCATCTCTAATGAGATCAGTTTGGCAATGTAGGCGTTCAAAGCCAGTGTACGCGGATGAGAGGATGAGTACTCTCTTGTCCTACTCAGAGTGTCTGCTATGGTGAGCTGGACTTCAGAGCTGCATATGGGGGAACTAGCGGTGGACATGACGGACTGAGAGGGGGTTGGTGATGGTGATGGTTGTGGTGGTGGTGATGGCCTAGATGCAGTCTTTCGTTGCAAAAACATTGTGATTCCCTGACTACTTTGGCCTTGCGACGACACCTCAACATTTCTTGCTGGTTGTGTGCTAACCGGAGGCTAACAGTGGGGGAAGGATGGAGCGTTGCTGGCTAACTTCAGTTGGAGCAGGAGCACATGTGCTACCTGAGGTTTTGTAGTCCATCCACGCTTGCAAGTGCATGTTCATTAAATGTCTAAGCATGCAACTGGTATTCAAATTTCGGAGATTTTTCCCTCGGCTAAAGGTCCTTCTGCACTTATTACAGATAACCTTTGCCTCATCAACAGGATTTTGTTAAAAAAAGTGCCACACTGGACTCTTCCTACTATGGTATAAATTTTCAGGGCTTGCACGCTGTGCTAATTTGACCGTCTGGCCAAGCTATCCTGCAACTCTTTTTGCTTTTTTAATTCGTTTTTGGACTGCTACGGGCCTGCCAGATAACCGCTGCTGCGATGTCGATGCCTGCTGTGGATCCTTCTCCGCTATTGCCAGCGGCACCCTCTTCCCTCAATGGATGCCAATCCGGGTCAACAACTGGGTCATCCATCACCTCCTCTTCAATTTCATCTGCACCTTCCTCTGTGTCACTTGTATGCAGGAAGGGGCACCTGAGTTTCAACAGGGTCACATTCTGGCTCTGTAGACTGCGAGGGCAATGTAGTGCTCTGGTTGAATGTGCCAGCAGAATCATATAGCAGTGGCTGTGCATCAGTGCACTCCATGTCAGATTCATCTTGGACTGGGGATTTCAGGATTTGACTTGATAACCCAGGCATGGTATGTGAAAAGAGCTCCATGGAGTAATCTGAAGTGTGGCCTGCCGCATCCTTCACTTTTGGTGGGGGTGAAGCACACAAGGAAAGGTGTTGTTCCTGACCAGGAGCCTGCGCTGACAACTCAGTGCTTTCATTTTTTGCAACTTCAGAAGAGGAGGCGATAGAGCTGGAGGCTGTTTCGGCAATGTAAGCCAAAACCTGTTCCTGATGCTCCTGCTTTAAAAGCGGTTTACGTACTCCCAGAAAAGGGAACCTTCCAGGCCTTCTAGAGCCAGACAATGATGCAGGCTCAACACCTCCTGCCTTAGGGCTATTGTGCTTTTTTCACTACTAGCAGATGTACCACCACCACCGCTATCAGTACAAGGTGGCCCCCCACGCCCACGTCCGCGGCCTCTTCCACCATACTTCCTCATGTTTGTGAAAATGTACCCAAAAAACCAGCAGATTAATGGTACTGTATCAGAAGCGTACAGCTGTATAATGTGAAGGTGAAAAATTTTAATCTCTGTATATATTTGCGGAGTAAAAGACACAGACTCTCACAGGCTCAGTATGGATTACACCATAATATAAAAAGCAAAAAAGTGTACTGTATCAGAAGCGTACAGCCGTATACAGTACTGGGGTAATTTTAAATCTCCGTATACAGTCCCTGACAGAAGTTATGTCCCTTATCCATGTTATGTAAATCAAAGCTTATAACCTGACGTTAAATTCATCCATTGGTTTTATAAATTACTCTTTTGAAATCTGAAACCCTCCCAAATTTGGTTTAGGTTAAGAAAATAAATTGGCATCAATGCTGAAATATTGATCATTTAATGAACATAGAATGGTCAGATTTTGGCAAGACAAAAGTTTTGTCGCCCACAGAAAGTAATGTGATATTCAAACAAATAATTATCTTAAAATACAAATATATGTTGCATAACATTGGTGAATTAAGTTGTGGTGCTATTAGAGTCATATTTAATATTTTGTGTGACTTCCATGAGCTTGAAGGACATCCATGCGGTTCAACAATGATTCATACAATTTATTAATGAAGTCATCAGGAATAGCAAAGAATGCAGTCTTACATGCCTCCCAGAGTTCATCTAGATTCCTTGGTTTTGTCTTCCAAGCTTCCTCTTTCATCCTACCCCAAACATGCTCAATGATGTTCATGTCTGGTGACTGGGCTGGCCAGTCATTGAGCACCTTGATCTTTTTTGCCTGGAGGAACTTTGTTCTAGAGATGGATGTATGTGATGGAGCACCATCCTGCTGCAAAATTTGACCCCTTTTATGATTTGGAATGTAAGAGGTAGCTAATACTTTTTGATATTTTAGGCTATTGATATTGCCTTCCACCTTCAAATGTTTCGCACACCCCTTACTGAATTTAACCCCAGACCATGATCTTTCCACCACCAAATTTAACTGTTTTCTGGGTGTATTTTGGATCCATATGGGCTCCAGTAGGTCTCCTGCAGTATTTGCGGCAACTGTGGTGTAATTCTACTGAAGATTTATCAGCGAAATCCACCTTCTGCCACGTTTCCAGCGTCCATCTGTTTAGCAGGCTGTGCGACTTTGCAAATGCCACATGGTTTTTTATTTGCCTTTTGTTTAGTGCTGGCTTCTGAGCACTGAATCAACCATGGAGGCCATTTCAAGACAGAATCCTACAAACTGTTCTAGTTGACACAGGTACTTTAGGTGACCAGGCCTGTTGGAGCTCTGCTGCAGTGGAAGAGGGGCTTGCTTAGGATTTTCTTACAAACAAACATTCCTCCTGTGCAGTTGTCTTGCGGGGTCTGCCATACCTGGACTTGTCAACCCCATCTCCAGTCTCTTCAAATCTTTTTTTAATTCTTTGTACTTGACGCTGAGACACACCAAAGGTGCCAGCCACCTTTGCAGTGGATCTGGTCTTCAGTCTCTTGATAATCAAGGATTTGGTCGCAGGGTGGATTTTTGGCATGTTGTCAGAGCTCAAGTTGCAGTTCAAGTGAAGGTCTGGGGTGCTGGGTTTCATTTTATACACACCCACTAATTAACCAATCATTTACTGAGCACTTGTGAGGATGTAAACTAGGATTGGGTGCATTATATGACCAGGTGACAAAACTTTTGTCTTGCCAAAACCTGACCATTCTGTGTCCATTAAATGATCAATATTTCAGCATTGATGCCAATTTATTTTCTTAACCTAAACCAAATTTGGGAGGGTTTCAGCTTTCAAGAGAGTATTTTATAAACCAATGGATGAATTTAACGTCAGGTTATAAGCTTTGATTTACATAACATGGATAAGCGACATAACTTCTGTCAGGGACTGTATATTTCAGGAGTAACACACAGACGCTCACAGGCTCAGTATGGAGTAGACCAGAATATGAAAAGCATCAAAAGTGTACTGTATCAGTAGCGTACAGCTGTATACAGTGTTGGGGTAATTTTAACCCTTTCATGACCCTGCCTATTTTGACCTTAAAGACCTTGCCATTTTTTGCAATTCTGACCAGTGTCCCTTTATGAGGTAATAACTCAGGAACGCTTCAACGGATCCTAGCGATTCTGAGATTGTTTTTTCGTGACATATTGGGCTTCATGTTAGTGGTAAATTTAGGTCGTTAATTTTTGCGTTTATTTGTGAAAAAAATGGAAATTTGGCGAAAATTTAGAAAATTTTGTAATTTTCAAATTTTTAATTTTTATTCTGTTAAACCAGAGAGTTATGTGACACAAAATAGTTAATAAATAACATTTCCCACATGCCTACTTTACATCAGCACAATTTTGGGAACATTTTTTTGTTAGGAAGTTATAAGGGTTAAAAGTTGACCAGCGATTTCTCATTTTTACAGCAAAATTTACAAAACCATTTTTTTTAGGGACCACCTCACATTTGAAGTCACTTTGAGGGGTCTATATGGCAGAAAATACCCAAAAGTGACACCTTTATAAAACTGCACCCCTCAAGCTACTCAAAACTACATTCAAGAAGATTATTAACCCTTCAGGTGCTTCACAGGAACTAAAGCAACGTGGAAGGAAAAAATGGACATTTTTTCCAACAAAAATTTTCTTTTAGCATCAATTTTTTCATTTTTACATGGGCAACAGGATAAAATGGATCCTAAAATTTGTTGGGAAATTTCTCCTGAGTACACAGATACCTCATATGTGGTCATAAACCACTGTATGGGCGCACGGCAGGGCTCAGAAGGGAAGGAGCGCCATTTGACTTTTTGAATGGAAAATATGCTGGAATATTTAGCGGTTGCCATGTTGCATTTGGAGAGTCCATGTGTGCCTAAACATTGGAGCTCCCCCACAAGTGACCCCATTTTGGAAACTAGACCCCCTAAGGAACTTATCTAGATGCATAGTGATCACTTTGAACCCCCAGTTGCTTCACAAATTAATCTGTAAAAAAAGGAAAGTACTTTTTTTTCACAAAAATGTTCTTTTAGCCTCAGTTTTTACATTTTCACATGGGTAACAGTATAAATTGGATCCTAAAATTTGTTGGGCAATTTCTCCTGAGTACACAGATACCTCATATGTGGTCATAAACCACTGTTTGGGCGCACGGCAGGGCTCAGAAGGAAGAAGCGCCATTTGACTTTTTGAATGGAAAATATGCTGGAATATTTAGCGGTTGCCATGTCGCGTTTGGAGAGTCCCTGTGTGCCTAAACATTGGAGCTCCCCCCCAAGTGACCCCATTTTGGGAACTAGACCCCCTAAGGAACTTATCTAGATGCATAGTGAGCACTTTGAACCCCCAGGTGCTTCACAAATTGATCCGTAAAAAAAAAGAAAGTACTTTTTTTTCAAAAAATTTGCTTTTAGCCTTAGTTTTTTTCATTTTCACATGGGCAACAGTATAAATTGGATCCTAAAATTTGTTGGGCAATTTCTCCTGAGTACACAGATACCTTTTATGTGGTCATAAACCACTGTTTGGGCGCACGGCAGGGCTCAGAAGGGAAGGAGCGCCATTTGACTTTTTGAATGGAAAATATGCTGGAATATTTAGCGGTTGCCATGTCGCATTTGGAGAGTTCCTGTGTGCCTAAACATTGGAGCTCCCCCACAAGTGACCCCATTTTGGAAACTAGACCCCCTAAGGAACTTATCTAGATGCATAGTGAGCACTTTGAACCCCCCGGTGCTTCACAAATTGGTCCGTAAAAAAAAAAAATACTTTTTTTTCACAAAAAATTTCTTTTAGGCTCAGTTTTTTTCATTTTCACATGGGCAACAGTATAAATTGGATCCTAAAATTTGTTGGGCAATTTCTCCTGAGTACACAGATACCTCATATGTGGTCATAAACCACTGTTTGGGCGCACGGCAGGGCTCAGAAGGGAAGGAGCGCCATTTGACTTTTTGAATGGAAAATATGCTGGAATATTTAGCGGTTGCCATGTCGCATTTGGAGAGTTCCTGTGTGCCTAAAAATTGGAGCTCCCCCACAAGTGACCCATTTTGGAAACTAGACGCCCTAAGTAACTTATCTAGATGCATAGTGAGCACTTTGAACCCCAGGTGCTTCACAAATTGATCCGTAAAAAAAAAGAAAGTACTTTTTTTCACAAAAATTTTCTTTTAGCCTTAGTTTTTTTCATTTTCACATGGGCAACAGTATAAATTGGATCCTAAAATTTGTTGGGCAATTTCTCCTGAGTACACAGATACCTTTTATGTGGTCATAAACCACTGTTTGGGCGCACGGCAGGGCTCAGAAGGGAAGGAGCGCCATTTGACTTTTTGAATGGAAAATATGCTGGAATATTTAGCGGTTGCCATGTCGCATTTGGAGAGTTCCTGTGTGCCTAAACATTGGAGCTCCCCCACAAGTGACCCCATTTTGGAAACTAGACGCCCTAAGTAACTTATCTAGATGCATAGTGAGCACTTTGAACCCCCAGGTGCTTCACAAATTGATCCGTAAAAAAAAAGAAAGTACTTTTTTTTCACAAAAATTTTCTTTTAGCCTTAGTTTTTTTCATTTTCACATGGGCAACAGTATAAATTGGATCCTAAAATTTGTTGGGCAATTTCTCCTGAGTACACAGATACCTTTTATGTGGTCATAAACCACTGTTTGGGCGCACGGCAGGGCTCAGAAGGGAAGGAGCGCCATTTGACTTTTTGAATGGAAAATATGCTGGAATATTTAGCGGTTGCCATGTCGCATTTGGAGAGTTCCTGTGTGCCTAAACATTGGAGCTCCCCCACAAGTGACCCCATTTTGGAAACTAGACCCCCTAAGGAACTTATCTAGATGCATAGTGAGCACTTTGAACCCCCAGGTGCTTCACAAATTGGTCCGTAAAAAAAAGAAAATACTTTTTTTTCACAAAAATTTTCTTTCAGGCTCAGTTTTTTTCATTTTCACATGGGCAACAGTATAAATTGGATCCTAAAATTTGTTGGGCAATTTCTCCTGAGTACACAGATACCTCATATGTGGTCATAAACCACTGTTTGGGCGCACGGCAGGGCTCAGAAGGGAAGGAGCGCCATTTGACTTTTTGAATGGAAAATATGCTGGAATATTTAGCGGTTGCCATGTCGCATTTGGAGAGTTCCTGTGTGCCTAAAAATTGGAGCTCCCCCACAAGTGACCCCATTTTGGAAACTAGACGCCCTAAGTAACTTATCTAGATGCATAGTGAGCACTTTGAACCCCCAGGTGCTTCACAGAAGTTTATAACGCAGAGCCGTGAAAATAAAAAATCATTTTTTTTTTCTCAAAAAATAATTTTTTATTTTCACAATGGTTACAGGAGAAATTGGACCCCAAAAGTTGTCCAGTTTGTCCTGAGTATGCTAGTACCCCATATGTGGGGGGAACCACTGTTTGGGCACACGTCAGGGCTCGGAAGGGATGTAGTGACGCTTTTGAAATGCCGACTTGATGGAATGGTCTGCAGGCATCTTGTTACGTTTGCAGAGCCCCTGATGTGCCTAAACAGTAGAAACTCCCCACAAGTGACCCCATTTTGGAAACTAGACCCCGCAAAGAACTTATCTAGATGTGTGGTGAGCACTTTGAACCCCCAAGGGCTACACAGAAGTTTAAAACGCCCGGGCATGAAAATAAAAAAATCATATTTTTTCCACAATCAGGATCTTTTAGTCCCCAATTTTTTTATTTTCCCAAGGGTAACATGAGAAATTAGACCCCAAAAGTTGTTGTCCAATTTGTCCTGAGTATGCTGATATCCCATATGTGGGAGAAAACTACTGTATGGGCACACGTCGGGGCTCGGATTGGAAGTAGTGACGTTTTGAAATGCCCACTTGATGGAATGGTATTCGGGCGTCATGTTACGTTTGCAGAGTCCCTGATGTGCCTAAACAGTAGAAACTCCCCACAAGTGACCCCATTTTGGAAACTAGATCCCCCAAGGAACTCCTATAGATGTGTGGTAAGCACTTTGAATCTCCAAGTCCTTCACAGAAGTTTATAACGCAGAGCCGTGAAAATATAAAATCATTTTTTTTCCATAAAAAATAATTTTTTAGTCCCAATTTTTTTCCCAAAGTTAACAGGAGAAATTAGAACCCCCAAAGTTGTTGTGCAATTTTTCCCGAGTACGCTGATACCCCATATGTGGGGATAAACCACTGTTTGGGCATACGTCGGGGCTTGGAATAAAGGGAGCACTGTTTGACTTTTTGAACGCAAAATTTGCAGGAATCAATGGTGGCGCCATGTCGCGTATGGAGACCCCCTGATGTGCCTAAATAGTGGAAACCCTTCAATTCTAACTCCAACCCTAACCCCAACACACCCCTAACCCCAACCCCTACACACACCTAACCCTAATACAAACCCTAACCATAACCCTAACCCCAACACACCCCTAACCCTAATCCCAACTCTAACCATAAACCTAACCACAAGCCTAACCCTAATTCCAACTCTAACCCTAATTCCAACCCTAACCCAAATTCCAACCCTAACCCTAATTCTAACCATAATGCTAACCCTAACCCTAGTTCTAACCCTAAGGCTGGGTTCATATTGCGTTTTACCAGCCCGTTCAACACGTATCGTTGACCGGCTGGTAACGGTATAGCATAACGCGATTGCGTTATGCTATACACGCTAGCGCAGATGAATCAGCAGATGATTCATCTGTGCTAGCGGTGACGGAGCCAAGACGCTGAAGCCCGTGTCCGAGGCTCCGTCACTGAATGACGGTACGTCGCGAACGCATGCCGCTTTACGGCATGCGTTGCGATGCGCACACAAATGGGGTGAATGGTAGCGTTAACGGACTGCGTTACACCGTGTTATACCGCGGTGAAACGCAGTCCATCTAACGGACTGCCATAATGCAATATGAACCCAGCCTAACCCTAACCCTGAGGCCCCGTACACACGTTGCGGATTCACTTGCGGATTTTTCTTAAATCCGCAGGTAAAATGACCTGCGTTTTACCTGCGAATTTAGCGCGGATTTGCTGCGGTTTTTCCCTGCGGTTTTACACCTATAATGGAATAGGTGTAAAACCGCTGCAGAATCCGCACAAAGAATTGACATGCTGCGGATTTAAAACCGCAGCAAATCCGCATGTGCACAGCGTTTTTTTAACCATTTATTTGCATTGTACTGTACATGGTTTCTGGATCTGCTGTGGATCCGCAGCGCCAAATCCTTTGCGGATCCGCAGCAAAATCTCCGCTGCGGATCCCCAGCAAAATCCGCTGCGGATCAGCAGCAAAATCCACTGCGGATCCCCAGCAAAATCCGCTGCGGATCAGCAGCAAAATCCGCCGCGGATCCCCAGCAAAATCCGCCGTGGATCCCCAGCAAAATCCGCCGTGGATCCCCAGCAAAATCCGCCGCGGATCAGCAGCAATATCCGCCGCGGATCAGCAGCAAAATCCGCCGCGGATCAGCAGCAAAATCCGCCGCGGATCAGCAGCAATATCCGCCGCGGATCCGCAGCAAAATCAGCCGCGGATCCGCAGCAAAATCAGCCGCGGATCCGCAGCAAAATCAGCCGCGGATCCCCAGCAAAATCCGCCGCGGATCCGCAGCAAAATCCGCCGTGGATCAGCAGCAAAATCAGCTAGGAAAAAAAATAAATCTTTATTTTATTATTTGTCCCTACCTATGACGGGGGGGGTTCATTTACTTTTTTTATTTTGATCACTGTGACAGTTTATCACAGTGATCAAATAAATTTTTGTACACTGGAGGGTGCACTGCTCATGCGCCGGCCGGCGGGCGTACTGCGCATGCGCCCGCCATTTTCCAAGATGGCGGCGTCCATGAAGAATCCCGGGCAGCCGCCGGGACGGATCCAGGGACATCGGTGGACCGGGAGAGGTGAGTAGGGGGGGTCGGAAGGTGAGGGAGGGGGATCGGAAGGTGGGGGCAGCGGATCGCAGGAGCAGGGGAGCAGATAGTGATGGCGGTGACGATCACCGCCATCTTTCGGTGGCGGCGGCCGATCACCGCCGTGACTCAATGTGGGGGGGTCAGATTGCGGTGTCCAGCCATGGCAGATGCTATTGCAGCATCGGCCATAGCTGGATTGTAATATTTCACCAGTTTCATTGGTGAAATATTACAAATCGCTCTGATTGGCTGTTTCACTTTTAACAGCCAATCAGAGCGATCGTAGCCACGTGGGAGTTAAGCCAACCCCCTGTGGTGATGCACTTAGGGTCCTGTGCCTGCGGGTCGGGTGACCTTTCAGTGACCCCGGTCACCCGACCCGCAGGAACATGATTTATAGCATGACGCCTACGTTGGCGTCATGGGTCGGGATGGCACAGGTTTTCATGACGCCAACGTAGGTGTCATGGGTCGGAAAGGGGTTAAAACTCTGTTTATATTTCAGGAATAACACACACATGCTCACAGGCTCAGTATGGATTACAACACAATATGAAAAGCAAAAAAAGTGTACTGTATCAGTAACAAACAGCTGTATACATGTTGGGGTAATTTTAAATCTCCGTTTATATATTTCAGGAGTAATGCACAGACGCTCACAGACTCAGTATGGAGTAGACCAGAATATGAAAAGCATAAAAAGTGTACTGTATCAGTAGCGTACAGCTGTTTACAGTGTTGGGGTAATTTTAAATCTCCGTATATATTTCAGGAGAAACACACTCGCTCACTGGCTCAGTATGGATTACACCAGAATATGAAAAGCATAAAAAGTTTATTGTATCAGTAGCGTACAGCTGTGTGCAGTGTTGGGGTAATTTTAAATCTCCGTATATATTTCAGGAATAACACACACACGCTCACAGGCTCAGTATAGATTACACCAGAAGATGAAAAGCAGAAAAAGTATACTGTATCAGTAGCGTACAGCTGTATAGTGTTGGGGTATTTTAAATCTCCATATATATTTCAGGAGTAACACACAGACGCTCACAGGCTCAGTATGGAGAAGACCAGAATATGAAAATCATAAAAAGTGTACTGTATCAGTAGCGTACAGCTGTATACAGTGTTGGGGTAATTTTAAATCTCCGTATATATTTCCAGAGTAACACACAGATGCTCACAGACTCAGTATGGAGTAGACCAGAATATGAAAAGCAGAAAAAGTGTACTGTATCAGTAGCGTACAGCTGTATACAGTGTTGGGGTAAATCTCCGTATATATTTGAGGAGTAACACACAGATGCTCTCTCAGTATGGATTTGACCGTAATACAGAAGGGAGAAAAACGGTACTGTATCAGAAGATACCAGCTGTATACGGTTTTGGGGAAAATTTAAATCTCCGTATATATTTCCCTAGTCACACACAGACGCTCTCTCAGTATGGATTTGACCGTAATACACAAGGCAGAAAAACGGTACTGTATCAGAAGATGCCAGCTGTATACCGTTTTGGGGAAAATTGAAATCTCTGTATATATTTCCGGAGTCACGCACAGATAGTCAGCATGTATTTGTCCATGATACCAGCCGGTACACGGTAGTGTGAGGAGCGTACAGCTCTATACAATGTGGGAATAAATGAACGCTCGGTAACTGTGCAGAAAAAAAGAATAAAAGTATTAGTGCTGTGTAGGTGCTGTGTTAAAAAGCACTCTGCACAGCAGTGTACACACAGCAATATAGCTAGCAGGCAGCCTAATAATCAGCTCGGCTGCTGCACACAAGAAATTTCTCCCCTGTCACTGGCAGGCAGCCTAATAACACTGTGCAACACAATTTTTGTTCCTGGCTTCCAAGTGTAATATTTCAACTGCTTATGTTTAAAGACAATGGAAAAACGACTACATTCAGCACAAAGTTTGCTTTTATGACCACAGGCCAGAAAAATTTTGTATTTATTGTGTCAAAAAAAAGGAAACTATTATATTTTCGTTCATACGGTCTGATAAAAAAACACTTGCATAGTAAATAGATAAAGACAGTCAAAAATCACTCAAAAAGGTTCACAAATGAGTAGTTTTTCTAGATTTGCGAGTGTACTGCAAATCGCTTTCTTGAACAAGCCCCCAAATGAAGTCCCCATCATGTTTTCGTTATGGTGTCCTTGGTAACGACCTTCAAAGTCCAATATATCTTGATGAAAGCACTCCAATTGCTCCTATGAGTAAGCTCCCATGTTCTCATGGACTTTGAGAGATTCTGCATCCCATTATGGTTTAATTCTTTATGAGAGTCTGAACACATAGTTTTCAGCCTTGTGATTACCCAGGAAGCCACGAACCACTGCAACAAAACTGTTCCAAGCCGCTTTCTCCGTCCTGTTCAGCAGCTTGGCGAACTCGTCACATTCTATGATCTTCTTGATCTGCAGTCCAACGAAGATACCAGCCTTGACTTTTGCTTCGGACAGCTTTGGAAAGAGATCTTGGAGGTACTTGATAGCTGCTGATTCCTTGTCAAGAGCCGTGACAAAATTGCTTGATGAGGCCTAACTTGATATGCAGTGGTGGCATCAGCACCTTCAGAGGTTTTTCCGTCAATATGGCCGTGTGAGGGCTTGTTTTTTGCAGCACGAGTTGTACTTTTGAACGACACCATTGGTTTTAGCATGTCGTGTACTCGAAAACTGGAAAAAAATTGCAAGTGCGGTGAAATTGCAACAAAAAAGTGCAATCCCACACTTGTTTTTTGTTTGGCTTTTTTTACTAGGTTCACTAAATGCTAAAACTGACCTACCATTATGATTCTCCAGGTCATTACGAGTTCATAGACACCAAACATGTCTAGGTTCTCTTATGTAAGTGGTGAAAAAAAATCTAAAGTTTGCAAAAAAAAAAAAAATAAATTATGCCATTTTCCGATACCCGTAGCGTCTCCATTTTTCGTGATTTCGGGTTCGGTGAGGGCTTATTTTTTGCGAGATGAGCTGATGTTTTTAATGATACCACTTTTGTGCAGATAAGATCTTTTGATCGCCTGTTATTGTATTTTAATGCAATGTCGTGGCGACCCAAAAAAAAAAATGTAATTCTGGCGTTTTGACTTTTGTCGCTACGCCATTTAGCGATCAGGTTAATCCTTTTTTTTATTGATAGATCGGGCGATTCTGAACACGGCGATACCAAATATTGTATGTTTGATTTTTATTTTTTATTGTTTTATTTTGAATGTTTTCCCGAAAACAGACAAATTTCAAAATTTCATTGTCCTGATCACAAAAGCAAAGTCTTTGTGGAACAACAACTATTTTCTATTTGTTTTAGGCATAACGGGTTAGGAAAACACACTTTGGACCCAGGAACAAAAAATAAATAAAAATTTGTTACATAGTGTAATCAGTGTTGTGAATACTCTGGAGGCGACTTC
>JARQOD010004456.1:0-20000 GCA_033576555.1 Oophaga sylvatica
GGGCACTGTATACACATATATATGGGCACTGTATACACATATATATATGGGCACTGTATAAATATATATATGGGCACTGTATAAATATATATGGGCACTGTATACATATATATGGGCACTGTATACACATATATGGGCACTGTATACACATATGGGCACTGTATAAATATATATATGGGCACTGTATACACATATATATGGGCACTGTATACATATTATATGGGCACTGTATACATATATATGGGCACTGTATACGTAGAGATATATATATATATATATATTATGGGCACTGTATACACATATATGGGCACTGTATACATATATATGGGCACTATATACATATATATGGGCACTGTATACATATATATATGGGCACTGTATACATATATATGGGCACTGTATACATATATATGGGCACTGTATACGTAGATATATGGGCACTATATACATATATATGGGCACTGTATACATATATATATATATAAATATGGGCACTGTATACATATATATATGGGCACTATATACATATATATATAATATATATATATATGGGCACTGTATACATATATATATATATATATATATATATATATATATTGTAAGCTTTTCAGGGATATAGCTCTGGGATCGCCTGTCACGCTGTATAGCAGATATATATATGTGATGACAATAATCTATATCAAAAGGGCAACATACTATATAACATGCGCATAGCTATATGATAACATAGATTTACCTGACAGAAAGTCCAGTGGGTCAAAACGGAATCCGTTATACGCTGTCTCCGGCTAGAGGGTGACCGGGGTCTAAGCTGACCCTAAACTGGGGTCCTAACTAATCCCTCAACCTGGAGGTACTGTTAAAGGTACAGAGGTCCAGGCCACCAGCGTAAACCCTGTCTCCTATCAATCCCTGCCAACTGTATTCTAGTCCTAAGAAGGACCCTGAATACCACCAAAGGGAATGAACAGGTAACGGTTAATGAACAGAAAGACATACAAGAAAGACAAGAAATAAAGTAAATAAAGTCTTACATACAACACTCACACACAGTAGGAACACCTAAGGTCTCAGAGATAAACTATAAGCTGTAAGAGTAAAAACAACTAAGGAGCTCTTAGCTTAAGTATTCCCAGAACCGATCCAGTCTGCTAAACTATATGAATGCTTTCACCGGCATCCAACACCCAGACTGGCAGGAATATAAAGGAAACTAATTAGAACATAATCCAAAGCAGCCGGGCGAGGCTGGACCTAGTCTTAGCAAAGAGCTAGGTAAAATTAACTCTCTCATTACCAAACACAAAGAAACAGCAGCTCAGCTGTGAGAAGTCAGAATGTGCAATCGCGACGATCTTCGTGGCGATGCACCCATGACAGTACCCCCCCTTCTACGAGGGGCCTCCGGACCCTCATGACCAGGTCTGTCCGGGTAAATTGTGTGAAAGGTCCGAACCAATCGATCTGCGTTATCATCAGACGCAGGGACCCACGTCCTCTCCTCAGGACCATACCCCCTCCAATGAACTTCCACGTTATCATTGACTACCACTGAAGGAGGAGGTAGAGGTGACGGTATGACTGGTGCCACATACTTTTTAAGTAATGACTTGTGAAACACATTATGAATTTTAAACGTAGGAGGGAGGTCCAGACGAAATGCCACAGGATTAATTATGGAACTGATCCTGTACGGCCCGATGAATCTGGGACCCAACCTCCAGGAGGAAACTTTAAGTTTTATATTCCTGGTAGACAACCAAACCAGATCGTTCACCTTCAGATCTAGACCAGAAACTCTCCTCCTATCAGCCATCCGTTTGTAACGGTTCCCCGTAACCTTCAGTCTTAAGCGATCTGGAACTATCAGTCTCCCTGGAAGTCCCACAGGGGCGTCCCCCTGAGCCCCCAATACCTCCCCCTCAAGCTCAGAGCATACAGCTGACACTACAACTCCCTCCTGAGGAATAGGAACCGGATCATCCGTCTTCCCGGCCCCTGGGAAAGTACGAGATAAGGCATCAGGAAGCAACTTTATTGAGCAGTCATATGCGCGATGAGGAGGTAACTCTTTACACCCCTCCTCTGAGAACATCTCCCCAAAGTCCTCCAGAAAAGGAGGCAAAGTCCTAGGCACAACCGCACCGATGACCGTGCTCATGCAGTTATTCCTGCAAAATTCACCCCACTGGCTTATCTTTCTGGATTGCCAATCAATCACTGGGTTATGTTTAGCCAACCAAGGAAGTCCCAACACAATAGGAGTAGGTAGACCCTCCAACACATAACAAGACAATTGCTCTTTATGAATTGCCCCTACTCGAAGATCTATGTTATGAACAGCTTGTACCAAGCTACCTTGACCAAGAGGTCTAGAATCAATAGAGAGTATAGGGACCGGTTTGGCCAATACACTCAGTTGCATACCATGCACCTGGGCAAACCGAGCGTCCACCAGATTAGCCCCGGACCCACTATCAAGAAAAACAGAAATCCTCTCAGTTCTAGTACCAATCACCACCTCCGCAGGCACGAGAAACTGAGAGGGATTTGGGGACGAAATACACACTCCCAGGTTAACTCCTTGGTTCAAAGAGGTCCGGGATGGACACCCCCCAACAAAATGTCCCTCTCTCCCGCAAAAGAAACACCTTCTAGTCTTGCGGCGCACCGCTGATTCCCTCCTACAAAATGATGTCCCTCCCAACTGCATGGGTTCCTCAGAACAGACCAGGGAACCTCAGTATAAGGGACTTTAGTAGTAGGTGGAGTCATCACGGGGGGCGGAGTTACCTCGCGTCTTCCCCGAAGACGTCTATCAATGCGAATAGCGAGGGCCATAGCAGCCTCCAGTGATGGAGGAGAATCATACTGAGCCAACACATCTTTTAATTTGTCAGACAACCCTTGACAAAACTGGCTCCTAAGAGCTGGGTCATTCCACTGAGTATCTGTTGCCCATCTACGGAACTCAGAAGAATATTCCTCCGCTGGACGATTTCCTTGCCGTATTTTACGCAACCTTGTTTCAGCAAGGGAGACTCGATCCGGATCATCATATACCAGACCCAGGGCAGTAAAAAATCGATCCACTGACTGGAGATCTGGGGAGCCTGGAGGAATAGAGAACGCCCAAGATTGAGGATCCCCTTGTAAGAGCGAGATTACAATTCCCACCCTCTGCTCTTCACTCCCAGATGACCGAGGCCGCAGCCGAAAGTACAATTTACATGCCTCCCGGAAAGTAAAAAATTTGTCCCGCCCACCAGTGAACCTGTCCGGGAGAGCAACCTTAGGTTCAGATCTGGTTTGCTCCGGGGAGAACAAAACCTTGGACTTAATGTCTGCCAACTCCATGGACAATCCCTGCAACTGCCGGGCCAGCTGGGCTACTGGATCCATGATAGCTGGGGAGAATCTTTAGTAGGGCCGGTGAAAATGTCACGCTGTATAGCAGATATATATATGTGATGACAATAATCTATATCAAAAGGGCAACATACTATATAACATGCGCATAGCTATATGATAACATAGATTTACCTGACAGAAAGTCCAGTGGGTCAAAACGGAATCCGTTATACGCTGTCTCCGGCTAGAGGGTGACCGGGGTCTAAGCTGACCCTAAACTGGGGTCCTAACTAATCCCTCAACCTGGAGGTACTGTTAAAGGTACAGAGGTCCAGGCCACCAGCGTAAACCCTGTCTCCTATCAATCCCTGCCAACTGTATTCTAGTCCTAAGAAGGACCCTGAATACCACCAAAGGGAATGAACAGGTAACGGTTAATGAACAGAAAGACATACAAGAAAGACAAGAAATAAAGTAAATAAAGTCTTACATACAACACTCACACACAGTAGGAACACCTAAGGTCTCAGAGATAAACTATAAGCTGTAAGAGTAAAAACAACTAAGGAGCTCTTAGCTTAAGTATTCCCAGAACCGATCCAGTCTGCTAAACTATATGAATGCTTTCACCGGCATCCAACACCCAGACTGGCAGGAATATAAAGGAAACTAATTAGAACATAATCCAAAGCAGCCGGGCGAGGCTGGACCTAGTCTTAGCAAAGAGCTAGGTAAAATTAACTCTCTCATTACCAAACACAAAGAAACAGCAGCTCAGCTGTGAGAAGTCAGAATGTGCAATCGCGACGATCTTCGTGGCGATGCACCCATGACATCGCCATCCGGGTAGACGGAGTGGCACGGAAACAGTTCATTCACAGACAGCAGTTCTGGTAAAAACTGGCCGCAACCAGTTTTATTAAAGTCCACAGCAAACAGAACATAATCAAAACCAAATCATGAACATAAGCCCTGGGCTTGTCCAGCCACTTACTACACTTAGATAGATTTCCCTCTCTATCCGGGTCCAGACTCTAACAGCCTGTCCCCAAAACAACACATATGTTCAGCGGTTACCAGCATGGAGGTTCGCAGAGGCTCCTCTTTGTGTCTAAAGGCATATCCAACGTCCAGACTTGAGAGAGCTCCCCTCCTATTCAGCAGCTATCCGCATGGATTCTCACAGAGACTACTCCTGTGTCCGGGGTACATCGAGCACCCAGACTGAGACAGCTCATACTCCTGGAGACTCCTTCTTGTGCCTGGACTCCTTGTCCAGACTAAGCGAGCTCTCTGTCTGTGTTCGCAGACACCTACTTCTGGTCTCCTAATTAACAGCTGAGTGGTTTCAGGCCCTACCTGCAAGTGTGTACTCAATGTAAGGTGTAGTGACCTTTCTCTACCACTAGGTTTACAAAGCCATACATTTCCCTTATACCAGTCAGCAAAGTATCTAGGTGAAATGTACACCCCATTCAACACACATACTCTCACTGTCTCACATATCCCCCCCCTCTTCTCCAGACCGGAGGGCTGGTCATCCAGACCGGAGGGCTGGTCAACAATCCAAAAGAGACAGTGAACTCTGGACCAGTCATGGCCCTCATCAGCTTCATCTTCACTACTGTCATCTGTATCTTCACCTGAGCCATAGCCAACATCAGCTTTCTCTTCATCTGAAGCATCCGCACTACCCTGTACCCTCCCAGGCCTATGCTCTCTGCGGGCCTCGGGTATCCTGCACGGTTTCATCTTGACCTTAGGGCCGGGCTCAGTTTCGATATAGTGCCTGGCCAGAGAAGTACGACCCGGCACATCAGAACACTTCTGCTGACTCTTCCTCAGAAACTCACGTACCTCCTGTCCCTGGTGCACTGACCATGTGTCACCAACTATCACAGAAGGTATAGGGGGTTTTTCACTTTTCTCTAGTTCTCCTTGAACCCTCTTTAGCACATCTATTTTCTTGAATATCGGTTGACTCATAAAGTCTAATTCACAGACCTTAAGCTCCTCTGCCATGGTCTCTGACCATTTTAAGCTACACTGTTCAAATGATTGGGACTGTAGAAGGAGCTGATCGTTTTTCTTTTGTAGTACACATAATTCATCCGCTAAGTCTCCAGCTGAATTGTAATGTTCTACCGTAACAACAGCATTCTTATATAGAGCCTTAGACTTATTGAGCAGCATTTGCTCTTGCAACGAAGAGATTCCCTGTATCCTTCCTTTTACTTCATTGACCTTCTCACGAAGATGCTCATGGCTTTCATCACACTCCTTCATCACAGTTTGGAGTTTTTTCTGAGAAGTCATCAATTCATCTGGTACCTGTTGGACGTCTTTTATGTCTTCGGCCCTTCTTCAGGCTCTTCTGGTAGAACATGCTCAGAAGCCCTACCGTCAGTCTTACATTCTACCTCTTCAGTCACATCATTATGGTCTCCAATATTTCCATTTATTCCGGCTTTCAAGTTCTCCTTGATAGCTGCATCTGTATACTCAGAACCCGCCGGATTCTTCTCTTCCACCACGTTCTGCATCCCATCTGAGCTCCCGTGTGTCTGCAGCGGCAACGGAGTGACACATCGCTTTTCCCATTTGTTGGGACGTGGCTCCAATGTAGACTCCATGAAAGTGCGCTTGAGCTCACCAACGCCAGCCTGATGTCTCAAAATCTCATCTTGTGACTTATCCAGATCCTTGGTGTCACTCGGGAACACCGCTGGGGCTCCGGGCGCCGAACTTCCAGCCTGAGCTTCACGAGTTGCAGCTACTGATCCGAACCGCAACCCGTCCACGCCGCTGTCTTTGGCAGAAACAGATTCCTGGACAGAGTCAGTCCCCATATCTTCAGTCTTGTTCCTCACAGCTTCACTTGAGACCTCAGCTTCTGATGAGGCATCTGGCTTGGTGACTACCACTTCTATGGCTTTTTCCACCTCTGCAGCATCTCCCTCAGAGTCCTTGGCACGATACAGATCCACACCATACCTTGGTAACTTCACATTTCCAACAGCATCTACTTGGGCTGTGTTCAGTTCAGAGTCCTGCCTTTAAAGCTCAGCTCTCCTCCATTCACCTTAGTCTTCGCCAGGGAACCGGCCAACTGTAAAACATCTTCAGATGCCATCTTCTGTCCGACTGCAAGGTCAGCATCAGCCTTCCTCTCAGGACTCTCAACCTCCTCTGCTACCATGCCTTCCTCATTTGCACTGGTTGCTTGATTGTCATCAGATGATTCACTATCACTACCACTATCCCTGTCTGACCCCTTTTTCTCAGCCACATCTGGCTCACTTTCAGGGTTATACACTTCATTTTCATTCACATCCTGCTCACTGTCAGGGTTATACAATTCATTTTCATTCACATCCTGCTCACTGTAAGGGTTATACAATTCATTCTCATTCACATCTTGATCTGGAACCTTAGTTAACATGTCATCCACAACATTAACTTCACTATCTGGTCCCTGGTTTCCCTCAGGTGGTCCCTCAAGTATGTGACTATGTGACAACCCCAGCACTATACTTCCATATAGCTCAGGTACTAGGAGCTGGCTCACGACCTCTCCCTGGACTTCAGTGTCCCTATACAACAGGTGAGTGTTCATGGCAACATGAGGAAACCTCTCCTCAGAGCCAGGCTCTTGGGAAACCTCACCTAGAACACTTATATTTTCCTGGGCCGTTTTAAGAGAGGGGTCTCGCCACTGCTCACTCTCAAAATTGTCACAGGACACAGGTAAGTCAGGGACACTCGGTTCCCGAGAACTACCATCCTCGTCTCCCAACATCACCTGCAAAGGAATTTCATCACTATCACCGTCATTATTATTATCAATATCATTATCATGATTATGATCAGTATCATCATCACTATCATGGTCATCATCATTATCATGATCATCATCATCATTATCATCATCATCATCATCATTATCACATAAGTTTAACGGCCCACTAGCATTGTGTTCCGCCCCTCGGGACTGCGCACCCTCAATAGGAGCTTCATCACACTGTCCATCAGAAACATTTTTCCCCCAGAGATCCTTAGACCGGGGAAAGTCATTACCCAATATGACGGGGGGCACCAGGTTCTTCACTACCCCCACTTCACATGAAACCTCCCCGCGACAGTCTCTGGGTAGACTTTGGTGTCTCCATGGACGGACACCACAGGGATAAAGTCCCTATCAATCAGGCTGTCCCATACGGAAGTCACTGGACTCTCTGAGTCCAAGAGGGCCTGTGCTGGGCAGTCATTTACAACCACCGGGGACCCCTGTGGTCCAGTCTCTTCGGCTGAGGTGGACACACACACAGGCTCTGCGCAGGGAGAGAGGGATCCGCCAACATCACAACACATAGTGTCAGGATCCCGTCTGGGTTGGAGCCGATGTTACTGCAAACACTAGGGAAAGCAGAGGCAGGTAGCGTAGTCAGAAGGCAGGCCGAGGTCGGTACACAGGAAAGCAGTGTTTGTAGCAGGAAGCAGGCAAATAACGTAGTCAGGTGGCAGCCGGAGGTCGGTACACAGGAAAGGCAGTTCGGTAGCAGAGGAGCAGGCAGATAACGTAGTCAGGTGGCAGCAGGAGGTCGGTACACAGGAGAGCAGTGTTTGTAACAGCAGGAACAGCAGGAGAAAGAGCTTGACTAAAGGCTGGAAGCACAATAATCTCGCAATGACACACCCACAGGGCCAGGTTTATATAGGATGTGTAATTGGCAATCAGAGGCCCAATCAAGAGAGCACTAGGTGTAGCCAATCAGGAAGAACAGTCAATGGTATCTGGGTTCAGCAAGGAACTTTGCAGCCAGCAGAATAGCTCAGATGGTAGAGCTGCTGGCCAGTGGACAAGAGGTACTGGGTTCGACTCCTGACAGTACTCCCCTCCTTCCAGGATGGCCTCTGGACATCTCAGGAGCTGGCTTATCCGGGTACCTTTGATGAAAGGCTCTTGTTAGTCTAGGAGCATGGACGTTGTCCCTTGGTTCCCATGAATTTTCCTCTGGTCCGTAACCCTTCCACTGCACCAGATACTGCAGTTTACCTCTGAATTTTCGGGAGTCCAGAATCTTATCCACAATGTATTCTTCTTCACCACGGATCCTTTCTGGTGGAGGAGGTGGCTGAATTCTTCCTGGAAACGGGTTTTCACAGAAGGGTTTGAGCAAGGATATGTGAAACACTGGATGAATCTTTAGATTGTTGGGAAGTTTTAAACGAAAAGCAACCTGGTTAATTTTTGCAGAAATTTGAAAAGGTCCAATGAATTTCTGACCCAATTTGGAGGATGGCACATGTGTCTTAAGGTTTTTAGTGGACAGCCAAACTTTGTCTCCAACCTGAAGAGCAGGGGCACTCTCCGATGTTTATCTGCTGCTTCCTTATATTCTTCCTGGGTCTTGAGCAATATCTCTGATAATTCCTTCTGGGATTCCTGTAATTTTGTAAGCCTGTCATTAACAGCAGGAATGGGAGTGTTCACTGGCAGATTAGGGATAAATACTGGATGTACTCCATAATTAGCAAAAAATGGGGTTTGAGATGTAGCGCTATGTATGGAGTTGTTGTAGGCAAACTCTGCTGTTGGTAAATAGTCCACCCAGTCATCCTGAAGATAGGAAATGAAGCAACGGAGGTATTGCTCCAAAGTCTGGTTCGTTCCTCCGTCTGGCCATTGGACTGAGGATGGAAAGCGGTAGAAAGATTCACCGTGACTCCCAAGGCTGTACAGAAACTCTTCCAAAATTTTGACGTAAACTGAACGCCACTGTCAGACACCACGCTGTCAGGAATTCCATGTAACCTGAATACTTCTTTGATCATCAGTTCTGCAGTTTTTTCAGCAGTAGGAATTCCTTCAGTTGGAATAAAGTGGGCCATTTTTGTGAGTCGGTCCACTATGACAAGGATGACGGTCATCTGTTTGGAAGGGGTAGTTCCACAATAAAATCCATGGAAATAGATCCCCAAGGCCTGGATGGAACTGGGAGTGGTTGCAAGAGTCCTAGAGGAGACGATCGTGGGGTCTTGTTTCGTGCGCATGTTAAACAGGTTGAAACATATTTCCTCACGTCCTTCCTACAATTAGGCCACCAAAAGAAACGAAGTAGTAAGTCTTGTGTTTTTACAACTCCAGGATGTCCTGCCAGTTTAGAATCATGGACACTTTTGAGGACTTCAAGGCGAGAAGATTCAGGTACATATATTTGGTGTTTCTGCATCCAAAACCCCTCTTTGAATGAAAGATCGACGTCTTCCGAAGGATGGTTAAGGAAAGAGTCCTCTTGATATCCATCTTTAATTCTATTACCTAGTCCTCTAGAGTGCAATATTCCCAAAAAATGTTTAGGGCCTAGAATTGTATCATCATTACTAGACCTCTCCTGAGGTTCCGAACACATCCTGGACAGGGCGTCAGCCTTGCCATTCCTTGAACCAGGCCGGTAAGAGATTATAAAATTGAATCTTGAGAAAAATAAGGCCCATCGTGCTTGTCTTGCAGACAATCTTTTTGCTGTACGGAGGAATTCAAGATTCTTGTGGTCCGTGAGGACAGTCACAGGGTGATTGGCACCTTCCAGAAGATGTCTCCACTCGGAGAAGGCAACTTTAATGGCTAACAGTTCTTTATTACCAATGTCGTAGTTCTTTTCTGCAGATGACATGGTGTGGGAAAGAAACGCACATGGGTGAAGTTGCATCTTGTCCCCAACTCGCTGAGACAGAATAGCTCCCACTGCAGAGTCCGAGGCGTCCACTTCGACAGTAAATGGCAATTCAGGATTTGGGTGTACTAACAATGGAGCAGACGTAAAAAGAGTTTTCAACTTGTCAAAAGCCTCCTGTGCCTCTGGAGACCAGAAAAATGCTTTTGTCTTTTTTGTTAGTGTAGTAATTGGTAGTATGATCCGTGAAAAGTTCTTTATAAATTTTCGGTAAAAATTTGCAAATCCTATGAAACGCTGGACGTCTTTTAAATTTCTTGGAACAGGCCAGTCCACTACAGCATTGATTTTGCCGGGATCCATGCTCAGACCTTCTGGGAGATGATATATCCCAGAAATTGGATACTGGTTTGTTCAAACTCACATTTTTCAAGTTTAATGTAGAGATGGTTCTCCTGTAGTCGTTCCAAGACTAACTGGACGTGCCTGCGATGCTCTTCCAAGGTGTCTGAAAATATAAGAATGTCATCGAGATAAGCCACAACGAATTGGTCCAAGAAATCTCGAAATACATCATTAATAAAATGTTGAAAGGTGACTGGGGCATTGCTAAGGCCAAAGGTCATAACAAGAGATTCAAAATGTCCATATCTCGTTCTGAAGGCGGTCTTCCACTCATCTCCTGGGCGAATCCGTATGAGGTTGTAAGCCCCTCTAAGATCCAGCTTCGTAAAGATTTTCGCAGAACGGAGTCTCTCAAATAGTTCAGGAATCAAGGGTAGCGGGTAGCGATTCTTGACAGTGATATTATTCATCTCTCTGTAGTCAATACAAGGCCGCAGAGTGGAGTCTTTCTTTTCAACAAAGAACAGGGGTGCCCCAGCTGGAGATGTGGAAGGTCGAATAAAGCCTTTCTCTAAATTTTCATCCAGGAACTTTCTTAATACCTTCAATTCAGGTTCGGAAAGATTGTAAATCCGTCCAAATGGAATGGTTGCTCCTGGCAGCAATTCAATGGGACAGTCATAAGGACGGTGAGGAGGTAATTGATCTGCTTTCTTCTTACTGCAGACATCAGAGAACTGCTGATATTGAGGTGGTAGTTTCTCTTCCTTCTCATGCGAAATCTCAGAGATTTGGACTTGTTGGAGAACAGGGGTTCCTTATGACAATTATTCTTACAGTAGTCAGATGGAAAGGTGATGGTCCTTGATGCCCAGTTGATAGAAGGGTTATGGACTGAAAACCAGGGGATCCCTAGAATAACCGGAAATTTCGGAGATGAAATAAGGTGGAAACTGACAGCTTCATGATGATCCAGGTCGATACAAATCTCCAGTTCGATTGTCTCATGCGTGACAGGTCCAGAAGACAAAGGTGATCCATCCACAGTTTCCATTTCAATTGGTGTGGATTTGGTCCTACTGGAAATATCATTATCACGTGTAAATTTTAAGTCCATAAAATTTCCTCCTGCTCCCGAATCCAACAGGGCAGAGCATTGTATTTTTTGGGTGCCCATTACAACCTGAATGGGGATTACAAAATGAGATGATGTGGTATGTATTTTGTCTATTTCTGGCGTTACTGATGAGATAGTCTGCAAGATGGAATCCGACTGCTGAGAAAGGTCCGTATTGCTGGCAGACCTGTTGTTGGTAAAGGCTATAGTCCTTTTGTTAGGACAGTTGATGGCATAGTGTCCAGGGTCCCCACAATAGAGGCAGAGATGTTCTGCACGTCGCCTCTCCTTCTCCTGTGCAGAGAGTGGTCTTCGGATGACGTCGATCTGCATCGGTTCAGACACAACTTGCGTCTTTTCTTGGTGGTCTGATGCTGAAAATGAGAAGCCAGGGCTATTCCCAAGTGCTCGCAGTCTCTCCTTTCTCCTTTCAGTAAGTCTCTGGTCAATCCGGATACATAGTTGAATAAAGTCCTCCAACTGGTCAGGGGTCTCAACCCTGGCAAGCTCGTCTTTCACTGGTTCTGATAACCCTCGTCGAAATTGACTTCTCTGGGCCGCTGGATTCCAGGTGGTGTCGGCCACCCAGCGACGGAACTCCGATGTATATTCCGCAACAGAGCGACGTCCTTGGCGCAAACTATGTAATTTGGTTTCTGCTGTGGCACAGGGGTTTGGGTCATCAAAAACTTGATTCATAGCTGCGATGAAAGCTTCCAGGTCATTAAGGAGGGCATAGTCCTTTTCTACATAAGGTGAAGCCCAAGCAAGAGCTTCATCCGTCAGGAGATTTATCATGAAAAAAACTTTCTTCCTCTCACTGGTAAAGGGAGCAGGTTGCATCTGGAAGTATATGCGGCATTGATTGAGGAATCCTCGGTACTGCTTGCGATCCCCACTGAACTTTGCAGGCAGCGGCAGCCGCGCATTTGATTCGGACCCTGAATTGCGCACGTCCAGTAGTTGTTTTTGTAGCTCAATTACTTCCTGTTGTATCGCCGTGAAATCAGTTTGTAACTTGGCATATTTTCCTTGAGAGTCAGTACAAAAACTTTGAAGCTCCGTAACTTGCCGCCTCAGGGTGTTCACAGCGGACTCCATTTTGGCGCGAGATTATTCTGTCAGGATCCCGTCTGGGTTGGAGCCGATGTTACTGCAAACACTAGGGAAAGCAGAGGCAGGTAGCGTAGTCAGAAGGCAGGCCGAGGTCGGTACACAGGAAAGCAGTGTTTGTAGCAGGGAAGCAGGCAAATAACGTAGTCAGGTGGCAGCCGGAGGTCGGTACACAGGAAAGGCAGTTCGGTAGCAGAGGAGCAGGCAGATAACGTAGTCAGGTGGCAGCAGGAGGTCGGTACACAGGAGAGCAGTGTTTGTAACAGCAGGAACAGCAGGAGAAAGAGCTTGACTAAAGGCTGGAAGCACAATAATCTCGCAATGACACACCCACAGGGCCAGGTTTATATAGGGTGTGTAATTGGCAATCAGAGGCCTAATCAAGAGAGCACTAGGTGTAGCCAATCAGGAAGAACAGTCAATGGTATCTGGGTTCAGCAAGGAACTTTGCAGCCAGCAGAATAGCTCAGATGGTAGAGCTGCTGGCCAGTGGACAAGAGGTACTGGGTTCGACTCCTGACACATAGGCTCCCCCTCTATTGGACAGTTGGCTGCAATTTCACGACATCTCCAACACTGTCCATCACACTCTCCCACCCACACGACCCCAACAGCTGGAACGCTCTTACCGGGAGAGTTCGGCGTCCAGGAACTCTGAAGTGACGACCTCTCAGACGGCTGGTCACGGAGGCAGTCTTTGGTGGCGAAGGCCCTCTCCATCAGGCTGACCAGACGATTGGCGTCCTGGTGGTCTCCTTGTCCGACCTCTGGCTGTACCTCAGGAGGACGTGCTTGGGTGTAGCGGTCCACTATCACCTTTTCAACTCCATAATCAGGTTTGCTGACTGCAGACTCCCAACTGCATCTCCAGTCATGAACTCCCCTGGCACGGGCTGTCACCGTAACACCCAGCCGGGTAAGAATCTCCGCTTTCAGCTTGGCATAGTCTTGGCTGTCCTGCTCGCTCAGGTCAGCATAGGCCCTTTGGGGTTCTCCAATCAGATAGGGTGCGACCATCATGGCCCATTCAGATAGGGGCAGATTCTCCTTCTCTGCCAGTCCCTCAAACCTAGTGAGATATACCTCCACATCGTCACGAGGTGTCATCTTTTTCAGGGACCGTCTTACCGCCTTCTTTACAGCGGACAATGCAGGTGACTTTGCAACATTACTTTGGGACGATGCGCTGCAAGTCTTTTGTAGTGCTGCAACCTGCTCAAAAAACAACCGGTTATTCTCCTGCTGCTGCTGCAGGAATTGCTGCTGGGCCTGCTGCATGCGCTCCTGGTGCTGCAGGCGCTGCCGCTCCATGCTTGCTGCATGCTCCGCTGGGCCTGGACCAGGTACTCAAGGAGCTCCTCCATACTGCCGGACTTATCTGTCTCAACCACGGCAGTCTTATGTTGCACATTAACTTGCGCCATTTGTTCAAACAGCACCTCCATGCTGTCATCCATGCTGTCAGACTTCTCTGTCTCAACAACGGCAGTCTTCACTCAAGACATACACACTCCACAGTCTTTTCCACAGAAAATTCAGCCTTGCTGTGCAGACACTTTTTTTTTTTTCTCTGCAAACTCTATTAGGGCCACTGTCTCTTTAAGACTGCTCCAACAGACGTTTCTCCTTTATTGACACACTTTTTTTTTTTTTCTTTCTCTGCTGCTGCTTTAACAGACTTCACCTTTTATTGCCGTCTCTCGCCACTGTGCTGCACGCACATTCCAGCACCAATTGTAAGCTTTTCAGGGGATATAGCTCTGGGATCGCCGTCCGGGTAGACGGAGTGGCACAGAAACAGTTCATTCACAGACAGCAGTTCTGGTAAAAACTGGCCGCAACCAGTTTTATTAAAGTCCACAGCAAACAGAACATAATCAAAACCAAATCATGAACATAAGCCCTGGGCTTGTCCAGCCACTTACTACACTGTAAGGTTCTTTGTACATGTTCTTGAAACTCAGTTTTTCCGTCAGCCATTTTGCTTTCTGTCTTGCTGCAGCTATCTTGCCCTCAGTCAATATGGAGTTTCCAGCTTTCATGTTCCCGCCCTGATTCTCTCCCTCTTGCTTCTTAAGCAGCCACAGCTGAGCAATCAGTGCTTCAGAATCTAGCCTGCAGTGAACCTGTGACCTGACTCCTGGAAGCCTTGGACTTTGTACTCCAGCTATTCCTACTGAGGAACTCTGGAACACTTGTGGACTCTGGAACCCTGCTCTTTGAAAGATCCACGTTTGCATGGACTTATGGTAACAGAGAAGAAGATCCTGAACCTGTTGTGGAGAGTGATTGCTGAGCTTAAGTTACTCTGGCCTGCTGTGTCTCCTGCTTCTGTATCTGCAAACTGTGTGACTATTTTTGCCACTTGTATGAAGTAATACAAGACCTTCTATATCAAACCTGTGTCTCATGTATTTTCATCGCACCCAAGCACAAGACGCTATATGAACTGATCTACAAACATTACAAGATTCTGAAGCCAAAACGTTAGTGTCTGCTGGGTCTAGGAAGGCTGTGTCTGCTGTAACTGTGGATATCAGACGTCCGGTTGTACTTTCTGTGATGACAGTGGTTGTGACTTCTCACAACCATTCCAGGTGAGCAATTCCCTTAAGTTTTTTTTTCTGCAGTGTTACCACAGGTAAACACTATTGTTTTTTTTTTTTTTCTTCCCTCTTTTGTGTCTGCTGTAACTGTGGATATCAGATGTCCGGTTGAACTTTCTGTGATGATAGTGGTTGTGACTTCTCACAACCATTCCAGGTGAGCAGTTCCCTTAATTTTTTTTTTCTCTCTGCAGTGTTACCACAGGTAAACACTATGTTTTTTTTTTTTTTTTCTCTCCTCTCCTTCCAGTACTCCTGTCTTAAAAGATCTGGAAAATGGAGGCCCGCATAAAGGAACTTTGCGGAGTGACTGATAATATCCTTGCAGATTTACAGACTATAAAAACCCGTTTTACAAACCTACAGGACCTCACTAATCACAATTTGCAAGTGTTTGGACAGACTGCCCAGGATTTGCGAGCCAGGATTGAGGTTCTAGAGGAGCGAGTCCAGGCTCCTGCCGTAGCCCCGAGTTCTGGGATTCCCAAGTTGCCCCCTTTTCGTTTTGGCGGTGAACGTGAAAAATTCAGGGGATTTATTAACCAATGCAATCTGTTTTTTTTCTGCACATGCTTCACAATTTCCCACTGAACGATCTAAAGTGCTTACTATAATTATGTTACTTACCAACAAGGCTTTGATGTGGGCAAACCCTCTGATTGAGACTGAGGATGAATGTTTGGATCATCTTGATGCTTTCATTTCAGCCATGGGGCAGGTGTTTGATGACCCCAATCGAGGTGCAACAGCTGAAGCAGCCATGTTAACTTTGCGCTAAGGTAAGCACTCGGTAGCCGAATATGCCTTGGATTTCAGGAGATGGGCCCTTGATACCACCTGGGACAGTTCCGCCAAAAAATCTATTTTTCGAAAGGGGTTGTCTCCACTAATTAAGGATGAACTTGCTCGTGCCGACCCTCCCACTGCGTTAGGTGACTTTATTAACTACTGCATCCGTATTGATGCTCGCCTGACTGAACGCAGGCAAGAGAGATGGTTCGAAAGCAATCGCACTAACCTTTTCCTACCTTCCTCCCCAGTTAAGGAACCTTTGAGTAGGATCACACGGGAACCTGAACCTGAACCCATGCAGGTAGACTCTTTACAAAGACGGGTTAGTGATGCACGCAAAGAACATCGTTTTAAGGAAAATCTATGTTTCTATTGTGGTAAGTCAGGGCACTTCATTATAAACTGCCCCAGCCGTTCTCGTAAGACTACTGCAGCACTCATTCACTGTGAGTGTTGCGAGAGGAGATCTGTCAGGTCCGAGCCTCAGGCTCCAGAGAGATCTGCAGCAACAGATATTGATTTCTCGGACTTAAACTCCATTACTTCTGAGGACGATGACTGTGTAAATGCTGCAATTTTTCAAGTTTCCTCAGCGGTGTCCCAGCTGAGTTGTAGGAAAAACAATTCTCATTGCTTCCTTTCCATCAAACTCTGGGTTGACTCAGTCTGGGTGTCTAGCTCTGCTATGATCGACTCAGGGGCAAGTGGGAATTTTATGGATGTCTCCTTTGCTCTGAAACAGGGGATACGTTCAGTGAAGAAGGCTACTCCAGTACAGATGGAAACTGTGGATGGCTCCCTGCTGACCTCTGGACCAGTGGATCAGGAAACGGAGCCTTTGAGGGTCCTTATGGGTAAAGATCATCAAGAGAAACTGTCCTTTATGCTTATCTCTTCTCCCCACTTTCCCATTATTCTAGGGCTACCATGGCTGCAGGCTCAGAACCCTACCATTAACTGGGAGACCAAGTAATTACACTTTCCAGAGAAACAGATGAGTCCAGAAGTTTCAGCTTGCTCTGTTCCTAAAGGAACCATGTCAGTCCCTGAACTACCAGCTGTATACCAGGACTATGTGGATTTATGTGACAAGAAGAACGCTGACCAGCTTCCCCCTCACCGTCCATATGATTGTCCAATTGAATTATTGCCTGGAGCAGAGATACCTTTTGGTAAGCTCTACCCCCTGGCGGGGCCTGAGCTAAAGGCTTTAAAGGATTACATAGACGAAAATCTAGCCAAGGGCTTCATACGCCCCTCTTCAGTCGTCCTGACAGACCATCGTAACCTTGAATTTATCAGGTCGGCTAAGTGCCTGACTCCTCGCCAGGCTCGCTGGAATCTTTTCTTAAACCAATTTAATTTTGTCATTTCTTATAGACCAGGATCACGCAATGGAAAGGCTGATGCACTCTCTAGGATTCATTCAGCAGAGACCCGTCCACTTGCTCCTCCTAAGACTATTCTTCCTGACTCTAGATTCCTGGGAGTGATTCATAATCAAGATCTACTTAAGGACATCAAGGAAGCATACCATGCGGATTCCTTGTTGGCACAACCCCCGAGGGACGTAAGTCTTGTCTTTAAGAATGGTGTGTGGATTCTGGGACAACGTCTGTATATTCCTGAAACAGTCAGATTGAGAGTATTGCAACTCATTCACGATTCCAAGATAGCTGGGCATAGAGGAATTCTAAAGACAAAGGAATTTCTTTCTCGTTTCTTTTGGTGGCCCACTTGCAGGAAGGATGTTTTAAACTATGTCACTTCATGTGAAGTCTGTGCAAGATGCAAGACACCTCGCTCCTCACCAACTGGTCTGTTACAACCTCTTCCCACCCCGTCCCGCCCGTGGGGATCCATTTCTATGGACTTCATTGTGGAGTTACCAACCTCTCAAGGGAAAAACACCATTCTAGTGGTGGTTGATCGTTTAACAAAGGCAGCTCATTTTATCCCTTGTGTCGGCTTACCCACTGCAAAACAGACATCAGATTTGATGATTAAAGATGTGTTTCGCTTACATGGAGTACCGGATGAGGTTATTTCGGATCGAGGGGTGCAATTCACTTCAAGGTTTTGGCAAAATTTCTGTGCAGCATTGGACATTAAAGTAAACCTTTCTTCTGCTTTTCATCCCCAGACTAATGAACAGACCGAACGAACCAATCAAACTCTGAAGCAGTATCTCCGCTGCTTTATCTGCCACCTACAGGATGATTGGGTGGATCTACTTCCATTGGCTGAGTTCTCTTATAACAACTCTCAGAGCGCCTCCACTAAGCAGTCTCCTTTTTACTCCAATCTAGGTTATCATCCTAACATTCTTCCACGATTTCCCATAGAAACGCCTTTACCAGCAGTGGCTGAAAGAATCACGTCTTTACAGAAGAATATGGATCTTCTAAAGGAGAATCTGGAATTGGCTCAGGAAAGGTACAAGAAAGCAGCAGATAAATTTCGTAAACCTGCACCAGCTTTCAAGGTAGGAGACCTGGTCTGGCTGTCAACCAGAAATCTTAAGTTAAGGATTCCATCGTCTAAGTTGGGACATAAGTACATTGGACCCTATAAAATCAGTAAAATTATAAGTGCCGTTGCTTGTCGTCTTCAACTGCCTAGAACTATGAGAATCCACCCTGTCTTTCATGTATCCCTACTAAAGGCTGCAACACCCAATACGTTTCCTGGACGTTCTTCTCCTTGCCCTGACCCAGTGCTAGTCGATGGTCAGGAAGAATTTATGGTGGAAAGAATTCTAGATTCCAGGTTATACAGAAATCAGTTACAATATTTGATTAAATGGCAGGGCTACCCAGTGGAGGACAACTCATGGGAACCAGTCAATAACGTTAATGCTCCTCGTTTGCTCCGCCAGTTTCATCAGAGGTACCCAGACAAGCCTGGTCTGAGGCCATCCGGAGGTTGTCCCTAAGGGGGGAGTAATGTAAGGTTCTTTGTACATGTTCTTGAAACTCAGTTTTTCCGTCAGCCATTTTGCTTTCTGTCTTGCTGCAGCTATCTTGCCCTCAGTCAATATGGAGTTTCCAGCTTTCATGTTCCCGCCCTGATTCTCTCCCTCTTGCTTCTTAAGCAGCCACAGCTGAGCAATCAGTGCTTCAGAATCTAGCCTGCAGTGAACCTGTGACCTGACTCCTGGAAGCCTTGGACTTTGTACTCCAGCTATTCCTACTGAGGAACTCTGGAACACTTGTGGACTCTGGAACCCTGCTCTTTGAAAGATCCACGTTTGCATGGACTTACGGTAACAGAGAAGAAGATCCTGAACCTGTTGTGGAGAGTGATTGCTGAGCTTAAGTTACTCTGGCCTGCTGTGTCTCCTGCTTCTGTATCTGCAAACTGTGTGACTATTTTTGCCACTTGTATGAAGTAATACAAGACCTTCTATATCAAACCTGTGTCTCATGTATTTTCATCGCACCCAAGCACAAGACGCTATATGAACTGTACTACATACATTACATACACTTAGATAGATTTCCCTCTCTATCCGGGTCCAGACTCTAACAGCCTGTCCCCAAAACAACACATATGTTCAGCGGTTACCAGCATGGAGGTTCGCAGAGGCTCCTCTTTGTGTCTAAAGGCATATCCAACGTCCAGACTTGAGAGAGCTCCCCTCCTATTCAGCAGCTATCCGCATGGATTCTCACAGAGACTACTCCTGTGTCCGGGGTACATCGAGCACCCAGACTGAGACATCTCATACTCCTGGAGACTCCTTCTTGCGCCTGGACTCCTTGTCCAGACTAAGTGAGCTCTCTGTCTGTGTTCGCAGACACCTACTTCTGGTCTCCTAATTAACAGCTGAGTGGTTTCAGGCCTGAGCTGCAAGTGTGTACTGAATGTAAGGTGTAGTGACCTTTCTCTACCACTAGGTTTACAAAGCCATACATTTCCCTTATACCAGTCAGCAAAGTATCTAGGTGAAATGTACACCCCATTCAACACACATACTCTCACTGTCTCACAATATAT
>JARQOD010004456.1:22500-54741 GCA_033576555.1 Oophaga sylvatica
ATATATACATATATATATATGGGCACTGTATACATATATATATGTATATATATTTATGGCACTGTATACACATACTATATATGGCACTGTATACATAATGGGCACTGTATACATATATATGGGCACTGTATACATATATATATATATCTATGGGCACTATATCACATATCTATATATGGGCACTATACATATATATATATATGGCACTGTATGTATATATGGCACTATATACATATATATGGCACTGTATACATTATATAATATATATATGGGATATATCTTTAGGCACTGTATACACATATCTATATATGGGCACTGTATACATACAGTACAGACCAAAAGTTTGGACACACCTTTTCATTTAAAGATTTTTACATCGGGCGGGGGAGGGGCATGGCATGGATCTCTGCAGAGAAAATGAAGATCTCCATTTTTTTTTCTCTTTCCCCGCATTTCCAGTGGGCGGTGCAGTCTGTCAGCCTATCAGCAGCGCTCACACGGAGTGAGGTGCTTTTTTTTTCACACAAGCAAGGGCATGTGTCATTGACTGTGTATGTCACATGTCCTTGCCCTATAAGACCCAGCCATTTCCCCCTCGCCACCATTTTCTCACTGCTGCAGCTCAGTGTTAGATGGCACTGCTGCTGTTAGCGCTATATTGTGTGTGCATTGTGCAACGGCGACTTGCAAGCGAAATCGCTGAGAAATAGAGAGGAAGGTTTAGGGAGTAGGGACTAGTTCGTAATTGCAGCCCTTTTGAGGGCTACGTTACATCAGTTCCTAGCAGTTTTAGCAGGCAGGTCTGTGATCACTCTTAAATAGACAGATAGGTCAACTTGGGACAGTGACTATTTGTAATTGCAGCCCTTTTCAGGGCTAGGTTACAGCAGTTGCTATCAGTTTTTGTCAGCTACACCAGCGTTCAAATCACTCCTAATTATTCGCTGCATCTATCCTGTTCAATAATTGTGTGCATAGTAGCAGTGTGTGCTACTCATTCTATTAGGCCATCTATACTAAGCTACACCAGCCTTAAAAAAAACAAAAAATTCTATCTGCATCTTGCCTGGACAATAATTTTGGGCATAGTAGCAGTCTGTGGTACTCATTCTATTAGGCCATCTATACAAAGCTCCAGCAGCATTGAAATACTCATAATTTTTTGCTGCATCTTGCCTGTAGAATAATTGTGGGCATAGTAGCAGTCTGTGGTACTCATTGTATTAGGCCATCTATACAAAGCTCCACCAGCCTTATAAAAAAAAGAATTTGTATCTGCATCTTGCCTGGACAATAATTTTGGGCATAGTAGCAGTCTGTGGTACTCATTGTATTAGGCCATCTATACAAAGCTCCACCAGCGTTGAAATACTCATAATTTTTGGCTGCATCTTGCCTGTAATATAATTGTGGGCATAGTAGTAGTCTGTGGTACTAATTGTAATAGGCCATCTATCAAAGCTCCACCAGCGTTGAAATACTCATAATTTTTTGCTTCATCTTGCCTGTAGAATAATTGTGGGCATAGTAGTAGTCTGTGGTACTAATTGTATTAGGCCATCTATACAAAGCTCCACCAGCCTTATAAAAAAAAAGAATTTCTATCTACATCTTGCCTGGACAATAATTTTGGGCATAGTAGCAGTCTGTGGTACTCAATGTATTAGGACATCTATACAAAGCTCCACCAGCCTTATAAAAAAAAAAGAATTTCTATCTGCATCTTGCCTGGAAAATAATTTTGGGCATAGTAGCAGTCTGTGGTACTCATTGTATTAGGACATCTATACAAAGCTCCACCAGCCTTATAAAATAAAAGAATTTCTATCTGCATCTTGCCTGGACAATAATTTTGGGCATAGTAGCAGTCTGTGGTACTCATTGTATTAGGCCATCTATACAAAGCTCCACCAGCGTTGAAATACTCATAATTTTTTGCTGCATCTTGCCTGTAGAATAATTGTGGGCATAGTAGCAGTCTGTGGTACTCATTGTATTAGGCCATCTATACAAAGCTCCACTAGCGTTGAAATACTCATAATTTTTTGCTGCATCTTGCCTGTAATATAATTGTGGGCATAGTAGCAGTCTGTGGTACTCATTGTATTAGGCCATCTATACAAAGCTCCACCAGCGTTCAAATACTAAGAATTTTTTGCAGCCATCGTTTTTTGTGCAAACAATCCACAGTTGTCAATTAGGTAACCACCAAAATGAGTGGCAAAAGGCCTGCTGCTGGTGGAAAGGGGAATAGGCGTGTTGTGAAGGGAAAAAAATGTTGTGTCCGTGGGGTAGGTGTTAAAGCAACAGTAACATCTGCAGAAGAAAGACCATTTTCCAGCCAAACTAAGATGTCTACTTCTTTTAGTGGACAATGTGGTATGATCCCTTTCTTATGGGCATGGCCATCGCTACAAATTCCAGATGAGGCACAAAAAAAAGGTGCTTCAACAGATATCAAGTGCTCCTTTAAGTCGGCTCTCCACCTCAACTTCAACAACATAAAAACTCCAGTCCTCAAGAGTGTCACCCCAATCGCACTTGCTTCCTCACAGCTCCCAAGTCTCCAACTGCCCGTCAGTTGCTATCAGTTTTTGTCAGCTACACCAGCGTTCAAATCACTCCTAATTATTCGCTGCATCTAATCCTGTTCAATAATTGTGTGCATAGTAGCAGTGTGTGCTACTCATTCTATTAGGCCATCTATACTAAGCTACACCAGCCTTAAAAAAAACAAAAAATTCTATCTGCATCTTGCCTGGACAATAATTTTGGGCATAGTAGCAGTCTGTGGTACTCATTCTATTAGGCCATCTATACAAAGCTCCAGCAGCATTGAAATACTCATAATTTTTTGCTGCATCTTGCCTGTAGAATAATTGTGGGCATAGTAGCAGTCTGTGGTACTCATTGTATTAGGCCATCTATACAAAGCTCCACCAGCCTTATAAAAAAAAAGAATTTGTATCTGCATCTTGCCTGGACAATAATTTTGGGCATAGTAGCAGTCTGTGGTACTCATTGTATTAGGCCATCTATACAAAGCTCCACCAGCGTTGAAATACTCATAATTTTTGGCTGCATCTTGCCTGTAATATAATTGTGGGCATAGTAGTAGTCTGTGGTACTAATTGTAATAGGCCATCTATACAAAGCTCCACCAGCGTTGAAATACTCATAATTTTTTGCTTCATCTTGCCTGTAGAATAATTGTGGGCATAGTAGTAGTCTGTGGTACTAATTGTATTAGGCCATCTATACAAAGCTCCACCAGCCTTATAAAAAAAAAGAATTTCTATCTACATCTTGCCTGGACAATAATTTTGGGCATAGTAGCAGTCTGTGGTACTCAATGTATTAGGACATCTATACAAAGCTCCACCAGCCTTATAAAAAAAAAAGAATTTCTATCTGCATCTTGCCTGGACAATAATTTTGGGCATAGTAGCAGTGTGTGGTACTCATTGTATTAGGCCATCTATACAAAGCTCCACCATCATTGAAATACTCATAATTTTTGGCTGCATCTTGCCTGTAATATAATTGTGGGCATAGTAGCAGTGTGTGGTACTCATTGTATTAGGCCATCTATACAAAGCTCCACCAGCCTTATAAAAAAAAAAGAATTTCTATCTGCATCTTGTTTGAACAATAATTATGGGCATAGTAGCAGTCTGTGGTACTCATTGTATTAGGCCATCTATACAAAGCTCCACCAGCCTTATGAAAAAAAAAGAATTTCTATCTGCATCTTGCCTGGAAAATAATTTTGGGCATAGTAGCAGTCTGTGGTACTCATTGTATTAGGACATCTATACAAAGCTCCACCAGCCTTATAAAATAAAAGAATTTCTATCTGCATCTTGCCTGGACAATAATTTTGGGCATAGTAGCAGTCTGTGGTACTCATTGTATTAGGCCATCTATACAAAGCTCCACCAGCGTTGAAATACTCATAATTTTTTGCTGCATCTTGCCTGTAGAATAATTGTGGGCATAGTAGCAGTCTGTGGTACTCATTGTATTAGGCCATCTATACAAAGCTCCACTAGCGTTGAAATACTCATAATTTTTTGCTGCATCTTGCCTGTAATATAATTGTGGGCATAGTAGCAGTCTGTGGTACTCATTGTATTAGGCCATCTATACAAAGCTCCACCAGCGTTCAAATACTAAGAATTTTTTGCAGCCATCGTTTTTTGTGCAAACAATCCACAGTTTTCAATTAGGTAACCACCAAAATGAGTGGCAAAAGGCCTGCTGCTGGTGGAAAGGGGAATAGGCGTGTTGTGAAGGAAAAAAATGTTGTGTCCGTGGGGTAGGTGTTAAAGCAACAGTAACATCTGCAGAAGAAAGACCATTTTCCAGCCAAACTAAGATGTCTACTTCTTTTAGTGGACAATGTGGTATGATCCCTTTCTTATGGGCATGGCCATCGCTACAAATTCCAGATGAGGCACAAAAAAAAGGTGCTTCAACAGATATCAAGTGCTCCTTTAAGTCGGCTCTCCACCTCAACTTCAACAACATAAAAACTCCAGTCCTCAGAGGTGTCACCCCAATCGCACTTGCTTCCTCACAGCTCCCAAGTCTCCAACTGCCCGTCTGAGTATGGGGTAGAACAGATGGTTGAGTCTGCAGAGCTGTTTACTCATACTATAGCCTGGGAATCAGAGGTCGTCTCCACAGCTTCTGTGAATCCAGACGAGGAAATGATCTGCACTGATGCCCAGAATGTTTATGAGTCTGATCCAGGACCAGATGAAGAAGGTTCTGAGCATAATGTAGACCCTCGTTCTCAAACTGTAACTCCTGTTGGTGGAGACAATGAGGAAGACGATGATGAGACTCAAATACCAGATGTGAGCGACAACTTGAGTTTTGTGTCAGGGCAGGAAGAGGTTGGCTCTGAGGAAGACGGGGTGAGAACACACAGGGTGATGATGACGAGGTTGTAGATCCCACTTACTGTCAACCCACAGTCAGACAGTCGATGAGGTCAGCAGAGGAGGTGGAGGAGGATTCGAGTAACGACGAGGTCAGGGTTCGCCTTCCTGGACAGAGACGTAGTACTGGAAGCACGTCACCAACTGCATCCTCAACCACAACTCTGCCTCTGACCAAAAGTCAAGGTGGCTCTTCAGGTCACATGGGTTCTAAGCCTTGCATAGCCTGGGCATTTTTTAACATCGATAAGGATGACCCAACTCGTGTTATTATTATTACACATTTATATAGCGCCATTTATTCCATGGCGCTTTACATATGAAAAGGGAAAATATAGACAGGTACAATAAACGTGCTAGACAAGGGACACACAAGTACAGAAGGAGAGAGGACCCTGCCCGCGAGGGCTCACAGTCTACAGGGATGGGTGAGGATACACTAGGAAAGGGTAGAGCTGGTCGTGCGATGGTTCAGTAGACTGAGGATCATTGTAGGCTGTAGGCTTGTCGGAACAGGTGGGTCTTCAGGTTTTTCTTGAAGGTTTCCGTTGTTGGTGAAAGTCTGATTTGCGGCAGGGAGTTCCAGAGTATGGGGGAAGCCCGGGAGAAGTCTTGTATGCGGTTGCGGGAAGAAGAGATGAGGGGGGAGTCGAGAAGGAGATCTTGAGAGGATCGAAGGTTGCGTGTGGGTAGGTAGCGGGAGACCATGTCACAGATGTATGGAGGAGAAAGGTTGTGGATGGCTTTGTATGTCATGGTTAGGGTTTTGAACTGAAGCCTCTGGGCAATAGAAAGCCAGTGAAGGGCCTGGCATAGGGGGGAGGCTGGGGAATAGCGGGGAGACAGGTGGATTAGTCGGGCAGCAGAGTGTAGGATGGACTGGAGTGGTGCCAGAGTCTGTAACATTTGTGACCAAAAGCTAAGTAGAGGCCAAAAAATCCATAGTTTGAGTACTTCATGCATGAACCGTTACATGGATAAGAAGCATAAGTTGCAGTGGCAAGCTCACTGTGCTACAATGCGGCCTAGCGGGCCGGCCCAACCACCGTCTGCCCCATCTTGTGCATCCGCGACCGCGGCCTCTTCATCCTCTGTCACTGGGGGGACAGTAGTCAGACCTGTTTTGAGACTCAGACCTGGCCCCTCTTTACCAGCAACAGCCATTCAGATTGGCAGGTCATCAGTTCATTTGGAAGTGGAAACACCAGCTGGTGTTGAGCGCTCTCCGACATCGACAGCACCACCTTTGGATCAAGGCAACCTAACTTTTGTGCCTGCATCTTCCTCAAAGACCGTCAGTTGTCCGGGCAGGGCGGCGTCAGCACCCGCACACCCGGGCAAGTGCCGGGGCCCTGAGCAGGCGGGGGGCCCACTCGCAGTCTGGCACCCCCGCGCCCGTTAGCGGAGGAGAGCGGTGTCAGCGCCGCCACTGGGCCCCCCCCGCCTGCTCAGGGCCCCGGCATCAGCTGGCACAATACTTACCTCTCCCGTGCCTTCGCTGCCGCAGATCCGGGCTCCAGGGGCACCGGCGCTTCCTCTCACAGCAGCGCCGCTGAATGACGTCATCATTCAGCGGCCGGCTGTGGCAAAGAGCGCGGGGACGCCGGACAGGTAAGACGTGTGTGTGTGTGTGTGTCTCTGTGTGTGTCTGTGTGTATGAGAATGGTTTGGTCAAAATCCAAGAAGAAACGACAACAGATCCAAAAATGATTATATGAAAATACAAAACAACTTTATTGATTAAATCACATATCAAATGAAGGACAGGTGTATCTGAAAAGCGAACACATAGAGCGGTGGGTGTCCATTGAAGATATTCACCAAGAATTATATCCACCTGGGTTCCCTGACAAAATACAATTAAATGCAGGGCAGATATATACCAAAGAATCCTAGTAGCAATCATGTGTTGTAAAAAGCTGGATTTATATAAAAGGACAAATGCAAGTAATAAAACACATGTTGTTACATTGTGTGCAATAAATAAGTGGTGTTTGTCTAGTTAAATTTCTATATCCACTTGTAAATCAGCACACTAGCATGTACTGGACATCAGTAGTTATAATTAGGGCCCCCTGACGAAGGTGTAAAAACCGAAACGTGCGTCGGGGCACGTTTGTATCCACCTGGGTCCAACCTGTTAGTGCCTGCTACAATTTCTGAGGTAACGTTCCCTCTCCCATGTTATTTACCTTACCAGCACTGCTGGCTGTATAGGGTCTCTTTTTTTGGCTCCACGCTGTTTGTGGAAGCTTGCAGGCACCTTGAATATTGATAATGGGCACCTAATTATAACTACTGATGTCCAGTACATGCTAGTGTGCTGATTTACAAGTGGATATAGAAATTTAACTAGACAAACACCACTTATTTATTGCACACAATGTAACAACATGTGTTTTATTACTTGCATTTGTCCTTTTATATAAATCCAGCTTTTTACAACACATGATTGCTACTAGGATTCTTTGGTATATATCTGCCCTGCATTTAATTGTATTTTGTCAGGGAACCCAGGTGGATATAATTCTTGGTGAATATCTTCAATGGACACCCACCTCTCTATGTGTTCGCTTTTCAGATACACCTGTCCTTCATTTGATATGTGATTTAATCAATAAAGTTGTTTTGTATTTTCATATAATCATTTTTGGATCTGTTGTCGTTTCTTCTTGGTTTTTGACCAAACCATTCTCATTTAGTTTAGCGATAGATCCCTTATTATATATTTTTTCCAACAAGCAGCTCTTATGTTCCATTATACCATAATTATTTTTCACTATGATTTTGCCGCTATTTGTTTTGTATCATATTTTTTCAGTGTCTGTGTGTATGTAGTGCGGTGCTTTGTGTGTGTATGTATGTGTGTGTGTGTATGTATGTGAGAGAGTGCTTGTGTGCTGTCTGTGTGTGATGATGGGCAGGCATTGCTGATAATGGGGAGGCATTGATGATGATGATGGGGAGAAGATGATAATGGGCAGGCATTGATGATAATGGGCAGGCATTGATGATGGGAGAAGATGATGATGGGCAGGCATTGCTGATAATGGTGAGGCATTGATGATGATGGGGAGAAGATGATGATAATGGGCAGGCATTGATGATAATGGGCAGGCATTGATGATGGGGAGAAGATGATGATGGGCAGGAATTGATGATGATGGGGAGGAGATGATGATGGGCAGGCATTGCTGATAATGGGGAGGCATTGATGATGATGGGGAGAAGATGATGATAATAATGGGCAGGCATTGATGATAATGGGCAGGCATTGATGATGGGGAGAAGATGATGATGGGGAGGAGATGATGATGATGGGCAGGCATTGATGATAATGGGGAGGTCATGATGATGATGGGGAGGCAATGATGATGATAAGGAGGAAATGATGATGATGGGGAGACAATCATGATGATAATGGGGAGTCTTTCCACAGCGCCCTTTCCTGAGCCGTAACAGTGCAGAACGCAGTACAGCGCAGAGGAGAGCTCCATATTTTGTATGGAGCATTATATGGGGACCAGTATCCTGTATGGAGCATTATATGGGGACCAGTATCCTGTATGGAGCATTATATTGGGTCCAGTATTCTGTATGGAGCATTATTTTGGGTCCAGTATTCTGTATGGAGCATTATATGGGGGGTGACATCCTGCATGGGGTATTATATGGGTGATGAGGGGGAGACTGTGGTGCCCATAATATTGTATGGAGGACTGTACTGTCCAGTCTGTTCTGTGCGCTGTGAGGATTTGGCGGTTTTTGAGCTATTGTACAATTTACAATAGATATCACTCATGTAATGTAAGTAGTGAAGTATTTGGCATTGTACTATACCCATATTTCTCTGCTGTATCTGTGCATCATGAATCGTGGTCTGTGTTAAAGGGGCCCACTGAGCTCTTTCGCCCGGGCCCATAAAAACCTGGAGCCGGCCCTGTGTCCGGGACACCTTACTCAACCCCGTCTACACACAACAGCCAGCCCTCGGTCCCTCAGATGTGGACAAGTAAAAGACCATTTCCTCCTAGCCATGAGAAAGCTAAGAGGTTGAATTTCACCATCTGCAAGCTCTTGGCTACAGAAATGCTGCCTTTCCACCTTGTGGACACAGAGGATTTTCGAGCCCTTATGTCCGTCGCAGTGCCCCAGTACCAAATGCCCAGTCGGCACTACTTCTCAAAGAAAGGTGTGCCTGCGCTCCACCAGCATGTCGCACACAACATCACCGCTTCTTTGAGAAACTCAGTGTGTGACGGTGCATTTCACCACAGACACTTGGACGAGTAGGCATGGACAGGGGCGTTACATGTCGCTGACTGGGCACTGGGTAACTATGGTGACAGCAGGACAAGGGGCTGCTGTCCAAGTGTTGCTGTCCCCACGAGTTGTGCGTCAATCCTCTTTATCTCAAAGTTCCTCCACTGCTTCTGCCTCCTCAACCTCCTCTCGGTCCTCCACCTGCACCCAAAGCCTGTCTGGTCATGCCACAGGCTTTCTAACTGCACAGAAGGGATCCTGCAGCACACCTCCTTGCTATGCTGGCAGAAGGGCTCAACGTAATCAGGCGGTTTTCACGTTGAAATGTCTGGGAAATGTTAGTCACACAGCCGAGGAGTTGTGGTCAGCTCTGGAGAACCAGTTTCATGAATGGTTGTCTCCACTGGACCTGCAACCAGGGAAGGCCGTGTGCGACAATGCCGCAAACCTGGGTGCGGCCCTTCACCGGGGCAATGTCACACACGTGCCTTGTATGGCTCACGTGTTGAACCTGGTTGTCCAGCAATTTTTAGCCCACTATCCCGGACTACATAGCCTTCTGCAGAGGGCACGGTCGCTGTGTGCTCACTTCCGCCGTTCGCATCCCGCAGCTCAGCGACTTACATCTCTACAGAAGTCGTTGGGCCTGCCACTTCACCGGCTAAAATGCGATGTGCCAACACGGTGGAATTCAACTCTGCACATGTTGCAGCGACTGTGGCAGCACCGACAAGCCCTGGTGCAATATGTTCTGAATTATAGCCTGGGCCAACGAGATCCAGAGATGGGGCAAATCACGCTGGAGGAGTGGTCTCAGATCAGGGACATATGCAACCTTCTGCACAGTTTTGAAATGGCCACGAAGATGTTTAGTGCTGACGATGCCATTATCAGCATGACTATTCCGGTGATTTACATGCTGGATCAGATGTTAAACAGAATTCGGAGTCAGGTGGTGGAACAAGAGGAGGTGGTGGAAATAGAGGAGGAGTTGTATGCGGAAGGGCTAACATCTGCAAGGTCCAGACGGTCGGCAGCACCAAGGCGGCTGGCACAGGAGGGTGGGGGAGAGGGATTAACCAGGGCGCATGGTAGCAGCCAAACTAGTGAGGAAGGTGCAGGAGCCCAGGAAGAAGTGGAGGACGAACTGGCGATGGGCATGGAAGACTCATCAGATGAGGGAGACCTTGATCACATTTCTGTTGTGTGAGGTTGGGGGGAGAGGGCAGAGGAAGGAAGCATGATTCGTACCTCGCCACCAACACAACAGGGACTTGGTGCTCCTGGATGCGCAAGACACATGAGTGCCTTCTTGCTGCACTACCTGCAACATGACCCTCGAATTGTCAGAATTCGAAATAATCCTGACTACTGGGTAGCCACACTGTTAGATCCCCAGTACAAAAGTAAATTTGCCAAAATAATTCCTGCCATAGAAAGGGATTCACGCATGCAGGAGTATCAGCAGAGACTGTTGCAGAATCTTACATGTGCTTTTCCACAAAACACCAGTGGTGCACGTAGTGAATCTCACAGTTCTAACTTGCCAACCGTGGGACTGTCGAGTGTTCGGCACTCAAACCGTAACAGAAACACAGTATCTGCTGGTGTTCACAGCAATTTTGCGGAATCCTTTCGCCAGTTTTTTAGCCCATCCTTTGCAAGGCCACAGAGACAAGAAGTCAGACACATAGTCAATGCCTAGAGACGATGGTGCAGGAGTATCTCCAACTGAACATCGAAGCCATGACTGTGTCACTGGACCCTTGCTCTTTTTGGGCTTCCAATCTGGATAAATGGCCGGAGCTTGCCACTCACGCCTTGGAGATCTTGTCATGCCCCGCAGCCAGCGTTCTCTCTGAACGTATGTTCAGCGCTACTGGTGGTGTTGTGTAGCCCAGCTACGCAGGCACACATGAAAATCCAGGAAAGTGCACTGGAAGGTAACAGCCAAAGCTTGATATGCATTCACTCATGTCACTCACACTCTTTAGACACACCCATAGGGTATATAAGTTTGGTGGGTGTCATCATAGAAGGAGTTTTGTTTCCTGTCTTCGGACAGAGGAGTCACCTTCCTGTCTTAGGACAGAGATTCAGTCAGTTAGCTCCGGGAGGCTCAGGAGTGAGTCATCCCTTGGATAGTTACCTGTCTGAGTTAGTCAGTCAGATTGGTTTCCTGCTGAGTTCAGAGCAGAGACTTCAGCCGCCTGTCCCAGGACAGTGAAGTTCAGTAGACAGAGGTCCTGGACTAGGAGAATACTGAGAGCTGCTCAGCGAGCCCAAACAGGGAATCTGTGATTCGACTTCTATGCAGCAGTGCTTATGTTAAGAGCGGAAAGCAGGGCGAAGGGCACAGTGGAGAAGACAGAGCAGTGCCTTAGGTATTGGATTACCTGCACTAAATCACCGGTCACTGGGGACCGAAGTGTGTAGCCCTGGTACACAATACCAGGAGGATGAGTGGAGAGGTAACAGTTAAGGGCTCTTCATACATCATGTACACTTCTGACACACCCAGCAGGGGTGTGGAAGGGAGTGATTTCTAGTCAGTCAGTTTCCTGTCCTTGGACAGAGTAGACGTGTCCAGTTTGAGCCTGTCAGCAGTTCAGAAAGTGGAGGCTGGTACAGGTGGTCTAATTCACCTTAGCCTAGTCAGAGCTGTGCCCCACTGGAAGAAAGACTGAACTATCTTTAAGAGTCGAGCAAATCGAAGGGCAAAGTGGAAGGAAGATAATTGGAAAAGTGCTTTTGACTTGGAAAAGTCCTGCACATTGCTACCGGTCACTGGGGACCGAAGGATCACTATTAGCTACAAGCATAGTGAAGAGAAAACCAGAGATTTACCGGACTCTAGGTCGCGGCAAACAGCCCCATATAGTCAGTACGTAACTGGGGTCAGGGGAGTGAAGACTTTGAGTCAGTGCACGACAAGATAAGAATTCAGCTCTCTCGCAGGAAGGCTCCTAACACAAATCTGACTGGGCAGAACAGCTTTGGAAAAGCTGGAATCATAGAGGGAACTACGCTTCAGGCTGGTCGTACTCATCATTATTGGACAGTAAAGGAGGCCCCTAACTTGCTTAGCTGTTGCCTCAAAGCTCATCCTCCATCAACCCCATCAGCCTCCCTGGGACCTGCCTTACCATCTTGCAAGTAAAGGTATGGAAAGACGCTGACCGTGTGAGACTGAGTTATTGATTTGCATGCCCGCACAATCCCTACCTAACTACCGACCTGAGGGAAGAGTCCCACCTGTAGGGGACCCGACATCTAGCTGCCTCACCATCCCCTCAGAGATCTATAGCAGCGCTGGTACAAATTACCAGAATACTACAGGTGGCGTCACGAACTGTATATAAATCTATCCCCTGTAAATATTCCCCCAACATACGCCAGACCGCCAGGGCCACAGACCGAGCCACAGCTACCTGTGACAATCCCCATAGACTTCTACGGGCTCGGCTCTGAGTACCCCATTGCCCTGGTAACCCACAATTGTGGTGGCGGGTCGACACAGAAGCGTCACTATTGTTTCAGGCATAGTGACAAGAAAACCAGAGGCATCTGGACTACAGGTCGCAGAGAGCAGCCCAAAGTGTCAATACGTAACCGGAGTCAGGTGGAACAGGGACTTTGAGCTAGGCCAAGCAAAAGTAAGGACTTAGTTCCATCACTTAGAAGGCTTCACCACAACGTTGGCCGGGCAGTACAGCTACAGAGAAAGCTGGAGTTTTAGAGTTAACTTCGCTTCAGGCAAGTTGGACTCACATTATATGGAAGTTAAGGAGGCCTCTAACCTGCTCGGCTGCTACCTGAAAGTGCACTCTCCACCCCGACCAGCTTCCCGGGATCTGCTTGAACCACCATCAGTAAAAGGTATGAAAAGAAGCTGCATTGTGTTTGGCTGAATTATTACTACACCCTGCATCATAACCCCCATAGACTTCCAGGGACACGTCTCACCTGTGGGAGACTTACTACCAAGCTGCCCCATAACATCCCCTGTGAAGACCCTTACAGCAGCGCTGGTACGAATTACCAGAAACCACAGGTGGCGTCACGAACTATCCTAATAATCCCCTGTAAATATTCCCCCATCGCATTGACTGCCAGGGCCACGGACCGAGCCACCGCTACCAGTGACAACTCCCATAGATTTCCATGGGCTCGGCTCCGAGTACCCCATAGCCCTGGTATCCACAATTGTGGTCAGTTAGTCAAACAGTGTGCTGACAGATAAGCGCACGCGGCTGTCAACTGAGAATGTAGACAGACTCACATTCATAAAGATGAACAAATCATGGATCCGCAAGGACTTTTCTACCCCTGTGTCATCCTGGGGAGAGTAAAAGCTTGAGGATTTGGTAAAATCACCTCACCAAACGTTTTAAGCTTTAAAATTGATAATAATTTGTAGCTGCATCTAGGCCGGAAAATCATTTTGGGCCTGTAGCAGTGTGTGTTACTCATTCTAATAGGCCATCTATACTAAGCTACACCAGCTTTCAAATTAATAATAATTTTTTAGCTGCATCTTGCCTGTAGAATAATTTTGGGCCTGTAGCGGTGTGCGGTACTCATTGTATTAGGCCATCTATACTAAGCTCCACCAGCTTTCAAATTAATAATAATTTTTAGCCGCATCTTGCCTGTAGAATAATTTTGGGCCTGTAGCAGTGTGTGGTACTCATTCTAATAGGCCATCTATACTAAGCTCCACCAGCTTTCAAATTAATAATAATTTTTAACTGCATCTTGCCTGTAGAATAATTTTGGGCCTGTAGCAGTGTGTGGTACTCATTGTATTAGGCCATCTATACTAAGCTCCACCAGCTTTCAAATTAATAATAATTTTTAGCTGCATCTTGCCTGTAGAATAATTTTGGGCCTGTAGCAGTGTGTGGTACTCATTGTATTAGGCCATCTATACTAAGCTCCACCAGCTTTCAAACTAATAATAATTTTTAGCTGCATCTTGCCTGTAGAATAATTTTGGGCCTGTTGCAGTGTGTGGTACTCATTCTAATAGGCCATCTATACTAAGCTCCACCAGCTTTCAAATTAATAATAATTTTTAGCTGCATCTTGCCTGTAGAATAATTTTGGGCCTGTAGTAGTGTGTGGTACTCATTGTATTAGGCCATCTATACTAAGCTCCACCAGCTTTCAAATTAATAATAATTTTTAGCTGCATCTTGCCTGTAGAATAATTTTGGGCCTGTAGCAGTGTGTGGTACTCATTGTATTAGGCCATCTATACTAAGCTCCACCAGCTTTCAAATTAATAATAATTTTTAGCTGCATCTTGCCTGTAGAATAATTTTGGGCCTGTAGCAGTGTGTGGTACTCATTCTAATAGGCCATCTATACTAAGCTCCACCAGCTTTCAAATTAATAATAATTTTTGTTCTCTCTGAACGTGTGTTCAGCGCTGCTGGTGGTGTGCTGAGTCTGACAGATAAGCGCACGCTGCTGTCTACTGAGAATGTAGACAGACTCACGTTCATAAAGATGAACAAATCATGGATCCGCAAGGACTTTTCTACCCCTGTGTCATCCTGGGGAGAGTAAAAGTTAGAGGATTTGTTCAAATCACCTCACCAACCGTTTTAAGCAACTCTGGGGCAATTGATGCTACTTAAGTGGTGTCTGTGCCCCAAATTTTTGGAAAAAATGGAGACTCTTTTTGGAGTCCCCTTGCTGTGTTTTACATGACGTTGGCATCGTCAATTACAGGTGGGTTGGGTCTTTCCCCACCCCCCTTTTATCCGTAAGAAACTACATACACTATGGCTTGGGGTAACACAGATGGTTGAGTGTGAAGACTAGAGCTGTTTACTCATACTATAGCCTGTGAATCAGAGGTCTGCTACAAAGCTTGAGTGTCTGTTAGTCAGCTGAGTAGCCACCGGCTGTAGATCTAATTACAAATTTTTAACTGCATCTAACCAAGACAATAATTTTGGGCCTAGTAGCAGTGTCTGCTAGTCAGCGGAGTAGCCACCGGCTGTAGATCTAATTACAAATTTTTAACTGCATCTAACCCAGACAATAATTTTGGGTCTAGTAGCAGTGTCTGCTAGTTAGCGGAGTAGCCACCGGCTGTAGATATAATTACAAATTTTTAACTGCATCTAGCCCAGACAATAATTTTGCAACCAAATTCAGATAGACTTTTTTAAAGGAGCGCCAGGCTGGCAATAAAGGCAGATGAGATTAAGATTGTCCGCTGCAGCTCCGGCCGGGTACCTCAAGAGAGGCAGGGGTGAACCTAGCCTCTGTTGTGCCTGAGGCGAACTGCAAAACGGCAATTTTTAGGCCACGCCCTGACCACACCCATTTCACAACTAGTCACACCCATGTCCACGCCCCGACCACACCCATTTAGCACTGGTGATCACACTGACTGGTACTGAGGGCACAGTGACTGGTACTATGGGCACACTGGTACTGAGTAAAAGAAAGAACAGAGAGAGAAAAAAGAAAACAGAGAGAAAGGAGAGAGAGAAAGAGGGGAAAGCAAGAAAGAACAGAGAGAAAGTAGAGAGAGAAATAAATAAACAAAGAAAGGGAAAAGAAAGAACAGAGAAAAAAACAAAGAGGGGAAAGAAAGAACAGAGACGGAGAAAGAAAGAGGGGAAAGAAAGAACAGAGAGGGAGGGAGAAAGAAAGAGGGGAAAGAAAGAACAGAGAGAGAAAGAAAAAAAGACGGGAAAGAAAGAACAGAGAGAAAGAGAAAGAACAGAGAAAGAAAGAGGGGACAGAAAAAAAGAACAGAAAAAAAGAAACGGGAAAGAAAGAACAAAGAAAGAAAGAAAGAACAGAGAGATAGAGAGAAAGAAAGATGGGAAAGAAAGAACAGAGAGAGAGAAAGAGAAATAAAGAAAACAGATAGAAAGAACAGAGAGAAAGAAAGAACAGAGAGAGAAAGAAAGAAAGAGAGATAGAAGAAGAAAGAGAGGGAAAGAAAGAACAGAGAGAAAGAAAAAACAGAGAGAAAGAAAGATGGGAAAGAAAAAAAGAACAGAGAGAAAGAAAGAGGGGAAAGAAAGAACAGAGAGAAAGAGAAAGAAAGAGGGGAAAGAAAGAAGAGAGAGAAAGAAAGAAAGAAGAAAGAAAGAAAGAGAAAAAGAAAGGGGAAAGAAAGAAAGAACAGAGAAAGAAAGAAAAAGAACAGAGAGAAAGAAAGATGGGAAAGAAAGAACAGAGAGAGAGAAAGAAAGAACAGAGAGAGAGAAAGAAAGAAAGAAGAAAGAGGGAAAGAAAGAACAGAGAGAGAGAGAAAGAAAAAAAGAAACAGAAAGAAAGAAAGAGGGGAAAGAACAGAGAGAGAGAAAAAAGAGGGGAAAGAACAGAGAGATAGAGAAAAAGAAAGAAACAGAGAGATAGAAAGAAAGAGGGGAAAGAAAGAACAGAGAGAAAGAAAGAAAAAGGACAGAGAGAAAGAAAGATGGGAAAGAAAGAACAGAGAGAAAGAAACAAAGATTCTATAAAGATACTATAGCAGCTCGGCTCCCATTGTAGTGCCCACCTGAGCCTCCCGGTGCAGGACATATCATGATCCGCTCACATGGCCGACATCCCCGATTCCAAGGCGAGGACACGGTATTGGATCTGAAGCATTCCCTGAAGTGCCTCCATTCCGTCACAATCTCCTCCCGGAATTACCTAATTTCCGGTCATCTTCCAGCACATCACTTCTGGTGGAACATCACGTGCGAGTTTTAAAGTGCTCCTCGGGGCTCCGGCATGTACTCCTGTGTCCACGGGAAAAGCTCCCGGCCGGGACAGCGGGGCAGACTCTCAAAATCGGTAGTATCCCGCTGAATTCAGGATGCTTGGGAGGTATAAATGCTCCCCACCATACACCTTGTACACGTACGGCTCTGCACACCTCATACACACACGGTTCCGCTTTGTATGCCTCATACACACACGGCTCCGCTCTGTCCACCTCGCACACACAAGGCTCCACTCAGTATACACATGGCTCTACTCCGTACACCTTATACACACGCAGCCACGCTTTGTACACCTTGTACACACACAACTCCACTCCGTAAACCATGTACACATGCGGCTTTGCAGCATACACCTCGTACACACGTGGTTCTGCTCCGTACACCTTGTACACACGCGGCTCCGCTACATACACACAAGGCTCCACTCCATACACACACGGCTCTGCTCCGCTCTGTACACACCGGCTCAAGCATGGAGCCCTGTGTGTACGGAGCTGAGCGACTCAACTCCGTACACTTCGCACACACAGGGCTCCGTTTCGTACACACACAGCACTGCTATATCCACCTCGTACACACGGCTCCGCTCCGTAAACCTCGTACACGCGCGGCTCAGTTCCGTAAATCTCGTACAAGAGCGGCTCGGCTCCGTAATCCTCGTACAGACACACGGCTCCGCTCCATCCAACTCGTACACACAAGGCTCCGCTCCATACACCTCATACACACACGGCTCCGCTACGTACACCTCGTACACACACGGCTCTGCTCCGTACACCTCGCACACAGTACAGCACTGCTACATCCACCTCGTACACACACAGCTCCGCTCCGTACACCTCGTACTCACACGGCTCCGCTCCGTACACCTCGTACACACGGCTCCGCTCCGTACACCTCGTACACAGTACAGCACTTCTACATCTACCTCGTACACACACGGCTCCGCTCCGTACACCTCGTACACACACGGCTCTGCTCTGTACACCTCGTACACAGTACAGCACTGCTACATCCACCTCGTACACACACGGCTCCGCTCCGTACACCTCGTACTCACACGGCTCCGCTCCGTACACCTCGTACACAGTACAGCACTGCTACATCACCTCTCGTACACACACAGCTCCGCTCCGTACACCTCGTACTCACACGGCTCCGCTCCGTACACCTCGTACACACGGCTCCGCTCCGTACACCTCGTACACAGTACAGCACTGCTACATCCACCTCGTACACACACGGCTCTGCTCTGTACACCTCGTACACAGTACAGCACTGCTACATCCACCTCGTACACACACCGCTACGCTCCGTACACCTCGTACTCACACGGCTCCGCTCCGTACACCTCTTACACACGGCTCCGCTCCATACACCTCGTACACAGTACAGCACTGCTACATCCACCTCGTACACACACGGCTCCGCTCCGTACACCTCATACACACACGGCTCTGCTCTGTACACCTCGTACACAGTACAGCACTGCTACATCCACCTCGTACACACACGGCTCTGCTCCGTACACCTCGTACTCACACGGCTCCGCTCCGTACACCTCGTACACAGTACAGCACTGCTACATCCACCTCGTACACACACGGCTCCGCTCCGTACACCTCGTACTCACACGGCTCCGCTCCGTACACCTCGTACACACACGGCTCTGCTCCATACACCTTGTACACACATGGCTCCGCTCCGTACACCTCGTACTCACACGGCTGCGCTCCGTACACCTCGTACACAGTACAGCACTGCTACATCCACCTTGTACACACACGGCTCCGCTACGTACAACTCGTACACACACGGCTCTGCTCCGTACGCCTTGTACACAGTACAGCACTGCTACATCCACCTCGTACACACACGGCTCCGCTCCGTACACCTCGTACACACACGGCTCCGCTCCATACACCTCGTACACAGTACAGCACTGCTACATCCACCTCGTACACACACGGCTCCGCTTCGTACACCTCGTACTCACACGGCTCCGCTCCGTACACCTCGTACATACACGGCTCTGCTCCGTACACCTCGTACACAGTACAGCACTGCTACATCCACCTCGTACACACACGGCTCCGCTCCGTACACCTCGTACACACGGCTCTGCTCCGTACACCTCGTACACAGTACAGCACTGCTACATCCACCTCGTACACACACGGCTCCACTCCGTACACCTCGTACTCACGGCTCCGCTCCGTACACCTCGTACACACACGGCTCCGCTCCGTACACCTCGTACACACACGGCTCCGCTCAGTACACACACGGCTCTGCTCCGTACACCTCGTACACACATGGCTCCGCTCCGTACACCTCGTACACACACGGCTCCGCTCAGTACACCTTGTACACACACGACTCTGCTACATCCAACTTGTACACACTACAGCTCTGCTACATCCACACTGTAAACCCGTCACTGTAAACCCGTCCCGACCCCACATACAAACTTACCCTCAGTCATCCAGCACCATGACAACCATCACAGCAGTCCTGCACACAACGAGGACACTGATCATGTGACCCCTGACTCCTCCCCTCCTGTGACCTCATCACAGGTCCTGTGGGCACAGAAGAGTTCAGCATAGCAGCGTCATTGACAGCTGTGACAGGCTGAGCTGTAAAGGCAAGGAATGGGTGCATGGGGGGCATGGCGGCTCATCTCACTGCGGGACATATAGTGTCCAGAGCGGGACAGCTGGAGGGGGGGTCAGATGTGACTGTGTGAGGGATTAAGCAGCAGGCACCACACCACGTGTTATGAGTTCCGCTCTGCCGCCCCCTAGCTGCCGCCGCCTGAGACAACAGACTCAACTCGCCTCATTATAGCTGCGGCCCTGAAGAGAGGATCAGACATAAGTGATGATAAAGCAATCCGGTCGTAAGGAGCGCGAGGGACGCAATTCTGCTAATATTAAAAAGTCTTCATTTATTGATATCCACAACGCGTTTCAACGGAATAGCTCCGTCTTCCTCAGGTGACAGTTATACATAGAATGGAGTAGGAAAGCTATATAAAGGTGGAGCAGCAAATGAAAATTAAAAGGCAATTAATCAGAACACCCACATGATTAAAAATGCAAATATGACTGCAAAAAAGAAAAAAACAGATAAATTGAATAAAACTAACCTAAAAACGACATAAAAACAATGTACACAAGGAAAAATAAATGAAAATAAATAAATAAATAAATAAATCTCAAATGCATATATTACGTGACTTTTCAATAGTGAGGTTTAACCCCTCAGGGGCCAGTGAACCAAGTTTAAAAATCCAGAAACTCTCCCTTCTTATTAGATTATTATACCGATCAGGCATATCATGTGGTATCTGGTCAATAACAGTGAGTTTTAATAAATTCAAATTCTTTTGGTGCACTAGGGAGAAATGTTTTGAGAGACTGTGTAGCATGAACCCATCTCGGATATTTTGATGGTGCTTGTTGAGCCTTGAATGCATCGTCTGTATCGTCTGACCGATGTACTGCAACCCACAACCGCACTCAATTAAATAAATAATGTAGCACGATTGGCAATTGACATGACAGTTGATTTTAAAACTGGTGCCTGTGGTAGGAGATTGAAATTCTTGCACCCCATTCATAATAGAGACACAACATAAACACTTAGAGGTCCTACATGCAAAACAACCCGAATTAGAATTTATCCAGGTTGCAGATGAAGATAAGGACTTGAGAGTTGTGTTACTGGGGCAACTAGATTTCGAAGAGTTCGGTTTTTCCGAAAAATCGACAATAATTTTGGGCCTAGTAGCAGTGTCTGCTAGTCAGCGGATTAACCCAGCTGTTAAGCAAGCTACACCACCTGTACTTTGGACACTTAATTTTTTCAAAGGAAATGCTTCGGGCCCCCGGGACAATCAGTGAAGAGCATCGGGAGGCACCCCAAGGCACAGGGGCTGTGACTGGCGGTAGGAAGCCTTGCGGTGGACCGCCAAGCTCGATCCTTTATAAAAGCTTTTTAACTGCAGCAGCTTTACTGGACGCTACTGGAGCTGGAATTACCGCGGCTGCTGGCATGAGACTTGCCCTCCAATAGATCCTTGTAAAAGGATTTAAAGTGTACTCATTCAAATTAGAGAGACAATTTAAATAAAAAAGATTAGACCTGCCTCCACCGCAGGGGGCTCGCTCAACCCACCAGCAGACAGGCACCAGTATTGGGAGAGGGGGCTGGCCGTCAGGGCCCACCGCAGCTCTGGCACAAACCCGGCGACACGCAGGTCGCATGGGCAGGAACGGACTGGCCGTGTCGGCTTGGCACTTTTTGGGTTTTAGAAGGGTATGACATGCCTATATCTGTGTCTCCCCCTCCTTTTACTCCTCCACCTCTTTTCTTTTCGCATGACTATATGTACTTGTCACTTTTTCATGTGTTAGTTGTGTCTTGTGAGCAATTTGTCAGCTTTTGGACACCTTTGAAATGTTTTCTATGTGTTTTCTTTGTGTTTCTATGTGTTTTGGTTTGCCTGCCATTGGTTTTAACGGTAGAGAGGACGAAAGGCTAGCACTCAATATGATACTCAATATGATAATAGATGGTGCAGGTGAACGAGATCAAAAACCTCCAAAAACCATATGTCAAAATAACACCGGACTCCTTGTAAATATGCTTAAAAAGTGGAAATCTTTATTGAACGTGCCTCATATGGAAAAGCGACAAGCAATTTAACGTTTCGGCCACAGCCTGGCCTTGATCACAATATCGCCATATAGAGATGCTTCAAAGGAATGGTTTTCAAGGATCCCTTACAGGGAATTAATGCAGGGCGTAAGAAAAAAATCCACAATTATGGGCCCATGCAGAATTGATAATGGTATGATCGCCATATATAGGCTGATTGCACATATATATGTGTAGTGCTCCGCACATAGGTTGTGAGGTTCTGGGATGCTGAATATCGACTGGGCACAATGAGCTATGCAATGCTGTGATCCGTTGGTGATATAGTGGTCACCCTGCAGTCTGCATCAGGATTTGGAAGCGTCGGTGGTGTAGTGGAACGCTGGCACACCAGTGAAAATGATCTTGCTGCGGAATGCACAGTTCTTCTTGAACCATGGCAGGAAGTGCTGTTTGAGAAACTCAACATACACTATGGAGTTAATCTTTACCCCTTCAGGGATCCTAGAGGGGCCGACAATCTCTCTCCCCATGATTCCAGCCCAAAACATTACTCCACCTCCTCCTTGTTGGCGCTGTAGCCGTGTGTGCATGGGGTGTCCATCAACCAGCCATCCTCCACTCCATCCATCTGGATCATCGAGCGTTGCAAGGCACTCATCGGTGAACAAAACAGTTTTGAAGTCAGTCTTCATGTATTGTTTGGCCCACTGGAGCCGTTTCTGCTTGTGTGCAGTGGATAGAGGAGGTCGACAGGATGGCTTACGCACAGCTGCAAACCTCTGAAGGACCCTGCATCTTGTTGTTCGGGGACGTTGGAGGCACCAGCAGCTTCAAAAACTTGTCAAGGCTTTTTGCCACTGCTCTTTTAACCTGACGTAATTGCCTGTAGGAAAGAGTCCTCAATTTTCCCTTATCAGCACGCACACGTGTGTACTGTGAATCAGCTACATACTTCTTGATTGTGCGATGATCAAGATGAAGTGTCTTGGCAATGTTGATTGTAGTCATGCCTTGACCTAAACACTCCACAATTTGTTACTTCTCAGCAGCCGACACATCCTTTTTCTTTCCCATTTGGGCAGAAAATGTAGGCTGCTTAATAATGTGGGACAGCCTTCTTAAGTAGTCTTGCCTTTCATTGGACACACCTGCCAAACTAATTAGCACAAGTGTCTGCAATTGCTTACAGTGATATAAGAGCCCTGACACACATCACCATCAATGAGTTTTACTGACAAACAAAAAAATGCTTACCTTATCACTCCTAAACACTTTTTGCATAATAGTTTGGAACACAGTGTAGTTAACCCCAGGAGGGTTCCAACAAAAATGTTTTAAATTTGTTTTTGATCAGTGACAGACTGAGTGATCATGAACAGTGAGTGATCCAAAAACTCTCCCTTGTAAATAGTTCTGCACCTCTTTAGGTGCTCCTTCTTGTTTCACATGTACTTTTAGCAGGATAAGGTCCTATCATTGCACTACTACAGATCAGAAGAAAAAACTGTTAGGTGTGGCCGAAGATGAGGTCTAAGGGGTAGACCAGTTATATCTTGCAGCCCACCCAAGACCAATGTGGGAAGTTTTGAGCTGATCCTTCACAAAGTACAAGGACATTAGAAGATACCCTGACTGGGATAGTATCTGCCACCTACCTCAAATGATGACAACTTTTGATTGTGTATTAATAAAAGTGTTATTATACTTGTATATTATGCTTAAAGTGAAGTAAGAATAGTTTTATATTGCAGAGTTATTGAATAGTATTTATAGATAATGTGTATGACAGTTGGTTACAGGTACCACTTTATAAGTAAACAGACAGTTATTAAGGAACGGAAAGCACTTTTGTAGAATATGTTGTAAAGTATTGTTGCAGGGACAAGATGTCCAGATCAGGTAGCGAACCTAGTAGCAACGGTTGCTACCCAAGAAGTTTAGGGAAAAAGAGACAAATGTAAATAAAATGATGGTATTTCTGCAGGGATAGTGTGCCCTGTCCTGGTGGCGGTCTTTAACCCCTTTCTGCCATCCGATGTACTATCCCGTCCATGAAACCGGGGACAATGTGACCATGAACGGGATAGTACGTCGCAGCGATCGGACGTGTGTCAGCTGATTATCACAGCTGACACCCGGCACTATGTGCCAGGAGCGGTCACGGACCGCTCCCGGCACATTAACCCCTGGCACACCACGATCAAAGTTGATGGCGGTGTAACGGGGCACAGGGAAGCATCGCGCAGGGAGGCGGCTCCCTGCGTGCTCCCCTGAGACCCTCAGAACAGCGCGATATGATCACGCTGTTCTGAGGCCTTCCTCCCTGCAAGGCCCCGGATCCAAGATGGTCGCAGGGTCCTGCAGGGAGGCGGCTTCCTCAGTGCCTGCTGAGAGCAGGCGCTGAGGAAGCCTGCAGCACTGCCTGTCACATCGTTGGTCTGACAGAGTGCTGTGCACACTGTCAGACCAGCGATCTGACATTATACTGTGATGTCCCACCCTGGGACAAAGTAAAAAAGTTAAAATAATGAAAATCACAAGTGTAAAAAAAAATATTCCCCAATAAATTAATTTCTTCCTGTAAATAAAAAAAACAAAACAATAAAAGTACACATATTTGGTATCACTGCGTCCGTACCGACCCGCCCTATAGAACTGTCCCAGTAGTTAACCCCTTTAGTGAACCCCTTAAAAAAAAGCAAAAAAATCAATGCTTTATCATCATACCGCCAAACAAAAAGTGGTATAACACGCGATCAAAAAGACCGATATAAATAAACATGGTACAGCTGAAAACGTCATCTTGTCCCGCAAAAAACAAGCCGCAATACAGCATCATCAGCGAAAAAATAAAAAAGTTATAGCTCGCAGAATAAAGCGATGCAAATATAATTATTTTTTATATAAAATTGATTTTATTGTATAAAAGCGCCAAAACATAAAACTACTTTATCAATTTTACCACACGCGGAATGGTATAAACGCCCCCCAAAAGAAATTCATGAATTGCTGATTTTTGTTCTTTCTAACCTCCCAAAAATCGAAATAAAAAAAGCGATCAAAAAATGTCACGTGCTCAAAAATGGTACCAATAAAAACTCAACTCGTACCACAAAAAATATGACCTCACATGATTGTGGGCCAAAATATGCAAAAATTATAGCTTTCAAAATGTGGTGATGCAAAAACTATTTTTTGCAATAAAAAGCGTCTTTTAGCGTGACAGCTGCCAATCATAAAAACCTGCTATAAATAGTAAATCAAACCCCCCTTTATCACCCCCTTAGTTAGGGAAAAATAATAAAATTAAAAAAAATTATTTATTTCCATTTTCGGGTTAGGGTTACGGCTAAAGTTAGGGTTAGGGTTGGGCTAAAGTTAGGATTAGGGTTAGGGTTGGGATTAGGGTTAGGGGTGTGTTAGGGTTAGAGTTGGAGTTAGAATTGGAGGTTTCCACTGTTTAGGCTCATCAGGGGCTCTCCAAATGTGACATGGCGTCTGATCTCAATTCCAGCCAATTCTGCGTTGAAAAAGTAAAACGGTGCTCCTTCACTTCTGAGCTCTGCCATGCGCCCAAACAGTAGTTTACCCCCACATATGGGGTATCAGCGTACTCAGGACAAATTGCACAATAACTCTTGGGGTCCAAATTCTTCTGTTACCCTTGGGAAAATAAAAAATTGGGGGCGAAAATATCATTTTTGTAAAACAAAAAATATTTTTTTTGTTTTTACGGCTGTACGTTATAAACTTCTGTGAAGCACTTGGGGCTTCATAGCACTCACCACACATCTAGATAAGCTCCTTGTGGGGTCTATTTTCCAAAATGGGGTCACTTGTGGGAGGTTTTCACTGTTTAGGCACATCAGGGGCTCTCCAAATGCAACATGACTCCGACGTGTGCCCATACAGTAGTTTTCTCCCACATATGGGGTATCAGCGTACTCAGGACAAATTGGACAACAACTTTTGGGGTCCAATTTCTCTTGTGGAAAAAATATGATTTTTTTATTTTCATGCTTGGGCGTTATAAACTTTAGTGAAACACCTGGGGGTTCAAAGTTCTCACCACACATCTAGATAAGTCAAACGGCGCTCCTTCCCTTCCGAGCTCTGCCATGCACCCAAACAGTGGTTTACCCCCACATATGGGGTATCAGCATACTCAGGACAAATTGCACAATAACTTTTGGGGTCTTGTTACCCTTGGAAAAATAAAAATTGGGGTGAAAAGATCATTTTTGTGGAAAAAATATGATTTTTTAATTTTTACGACTCTACGTTATAAAGTTGTGTGAAGCACTTGGGGGTTCAAATTGCTCACCACAGATCTAGATAAGTTCCTTAGGGGGTCTAGTTTCCAAAATGGGGTCACTTGTGGGGGGTTTCCACTGTTTAGGCACATGAGGGGCTCTCCAAATGCAACATGGTGTCCAATCTCAATTCCAGCCAATTTTGGTTGGAAAAAGTCAAATGGTGCTCCTTCCATTCCGAGCTCTGCTGTGCGCCCAAACAGTGGTTCCCCCCACATATGGGGTATCAGAGTACTCAGGACAAATTGAACAACAACTTTTGTGTCCAATTTCTCCTGTTACCCTTGGGAAAATAAAAAAATGGTGACTAAAAGATAATTTTTGTGGGAAAAAATAGGATTTTTTATTTTCATGCCCGTGCATTATAAACTTGTGTGAAGCACTTGGGGGTTCAAATGCTCACCACAGATCTAAATAAGTTCCTTAGGAGGTCTAGTTTCCAAAATGGGTAATTTTTGGGGGGTTTCCACTGTTTAGGCACATCTGGGGCACTGCAAACGGAACATAACCCCCATCAACGTCTGAATTCCAAAATGTTATTACTTCCTTTCCAAGCCCGGCCGTGCGCCCAAACAGTTTCCCCTCCCCCCCCACGTATGGGGTATCAGCATACTCAGGATAAATTGTACAACAACTTTTGATGTCCAATTTCCTTGGGAAAAATCTAAAATTTGGGACTAAAAAATCATTTTTGTGGAAAATTGGGTTTTTTTTTTCACACCCAGGCATTATAAACTTTTGTGAAACACTTGGGGGTTCAAAGTGCTCACAAAAGATCTAGATAAGTTCCATAGGGGGTCTAGTTTCCAAAATGTTGTTACTTGTGGGGGGTTTCCACTGTTTAGGCACATCAGAGGCTCTCCAAACGCGACATGGCGTCCAATCTCAATTCCAGCCAATTTTGGTTTGAAAAAGTCAAACGGCGCTCCTTCCCTTACGAGCTCTGCCGTGTGCCCAAACAGTGATTTTCCACCACATATGGGGTATTGGCGTACTCAGGAGAAATTGCACAACAACTTTATCTGTCCATTTTCTGCCTTTTACCCTTGTGAAAATAAAAAAAAGTATGTATAAGATCATTTTTGTGACTAAAAAGTTAAATATTCATTTTTTCCTTCCACATTGCTTCAGCTCCTGTGAAGCACCTGAAGAGTTAATAAACTTCTTGAATGTGGTTTTGAGTACCTTCAGGGGTGAAGTTTTTAGAATGGTGTCACTTTTGGGTATTTTCTGCTATATAGACCCCTCAAAGTGACTTCAAATGTGAGGTGGTCCCTAAAAAAATGGCTTTGTAAATTTTGTTGTAAAAATGAGAAATCGCTGGTCAACTTTTAACCCTTATAATTTCCTAACAAAAAAAAATTTGGGTTCCAAAATTGTGCTGATGTAAAGTAGACATGTGGGAAATGTAATTTATTAACTATTTTTTGTGACATATTTCTCTGTTTTAAGGGAATAAAAATTCAAAATTTGAAAATTGCAAAGTTTTCAAAATTTTCGTCATATTTGCGTTTTTTTAAAAAATAAACGCAAGTTATATCGAAGAAATTTTACCACTAACGTGAAGTACAATATGTCACGAGAAAAAAGTCTCAGAATCGCGAAGATCCGTTGAAGCATTCCAGAGTTATAACCTCATAAAGAGACAGTGGTCAGAATTGTAAAAATTGGCCCGGTCATTAACGTTCAAACCACCCTTGGGGGTGAAGGGGTTAAAGTTTTAACGGTTCTGCCAGTAGCACTTTTAGAGTAAATAGTGTAAGATAAGGTTATTATGTAATGTTCAAAGTCAAAGTGCCTCTCATAAAGGGAAGTTGTGTTTTAAATTATTTTTCTACCTGTTGTGATGCATCACTAAAAATTTTGTATGTTTTCTGTTTCATCATTTACTCTGTTTCAGCCCACGGACATGCTTCGTTTAACGGGGGGTATATGCCGCCCCTGAGGGTCCGGTCACCACAGAGGTACCGCATCTCAGCCAGAGATGTGGTATCCCATCTTTCAGGTAAGGTGGAGACACTGAACCTGGCTCTGACAACACTGCACACACTCCATCACACACACTAGCTCAGTTCCTCTAGCATGTCTGTAGCTAGGAAAGGGTGTCAGATGGAGGGTGGAGCTTGTGGGTTAGAGCAGGAGAATAGAGGGAAGTAAGAGTGAGTTTTCCCGTAGGGGAAGATGAGGACAGACGTGCTTAGGCAACCTTCCCGTAGGTGAAGGCGGGAAGAGATAGAAACGTGCAGCAGGCTCTGGGTCCTGAGGAGCTGCTGACAGAAGGACAGAAAGAAGGTTCACTGTAGGGAAAAGGAATTTCTCAGAGGCATGGCTGAGCGGAAGGCTACCGGTGGGGCTCGTTCCAGGCTGACGGACGGCAGCTGGGAGAATCCAGGTCGCAGAAGGGACTCAGCCCCTAGCCTAGTGGAGCGTACAACAGGACTCAGCTAAAAAGCTGACAGCTGTGGCAACTTTAGGGGTCACAGCAAACAACCACAATCATCTTCTCCGGGAAGGCAGCTATATAGAATCAAGGAAACGCCTAGGTCTCGTTGTCCGACAGGATTCGCAGCTGCCGGACTGGTACACTGTTTGTGTGGTGCTGGGAAGGAAGTAGGAGCAGGAATCAGCATAGTGAGACGGCCAGGGAACGCATATACTGACAGGGAGCTCTGGACTGGTGTTCTCCATCTACCGGGAGTTGGCTGGATCCCTTACCTGGAGGACGTGGCACCAAGCGGGCACCTGTACTGCAGACAGAACTGTGAGTAAAGCTTTGGAAACTGCACCTGAATGTGTCTCCTCAAATTTTTCCTGCGGCACTAACTCCACACTGCTACATATCCCAGCACCATTACTCTCCACAACATCTCTCTGCCCTGGGACAACAAGCTCTGCCTGTGGAGAGCTATTCCAACTCTGCTGCATCACATCACCAGTCCCAGAGGATCTGCACTGCAGCGCTGGTCACCTTTGACCAGAAACCACAGGTGGCGTCACGAAAACCTTCAATACAAACTCTTTATCATCCCTTGTAAATATTCCCCTTTTATTGGACGCCCAGGGCCATGGACCGGGTCACTGCTGCCATGACACATCCCTTTAAGAGTGGTAGGGAATGGGTGTGCACACGGGTCAGATAGAAGAGCTCAGGGGTGCTGGTGAAAAATGGACCTGTGAAAGTTCCACAACAATTGAAAGAGTATAATTCACCGCACACATAAAAAGAAGAGATAATGTTGATGCCAAGAAGTGATATTTATTACAGTTCTCCACTTTCAAACTTGTAGTGCCACATACAAAATAGAAATAAAGGGATTGAATACCCATACATTAATACCCATACATAGATTAATACCCAACGTTTCGATACTCCCGTATCTTAATCATGGGGTACTTAGTAGTGGGTATATTTAGACTGAGGCACTAGATGAAGACAGAATTAAACGCCCTGTAAGGATTAGGTCTCGCTTGAGTGCGACCGAGGTAAGCAGGAGGGCGACTTCACTCGATTCTTCAAGCAAGTTTATTCAAACTTCATAAACTGCTCACAACAGAAAAACAAAACAGCCTTCTCTGGCACAAAGTAACAAAAAAGGTATATATACAGTCCTAGTACTCTAGCAGAGTAGTCTCCTCAGAGCACACACACTGGAGGTCTCCACACCTCCAGCCACTCACACCTGTGGTCAGCAGTAGGCTCATTTATATCGCAGACATCCAGCTAATACAGAACACATGACTGGTCTGTGGCCATGACCTCATCACAGGTCCTCAAACCACATACAAAGGTATAGTGATGCCCTACTCTCCCATCTGTCTATGTGTTCATCATATCGCTACATACCTCCCCCTCTGCCTAAAGCCGTGGGCTTGGCACATTTCATTCACCGACTAGAAACTCTTTTCAGTCGTCTCCACAATTAACTGGTCTGTCACAGTTTGGCTTAGGTCACTGAGTCCTGAGCTAATTGAGGTGTCACTGCCTCTACCTCTCATTTCAGGCCATCTATGTCCTGTCTTAGTTCCACTTCGATGACTTTCACTCTGAAGCGAACTTCTGCGCCTCTCTATATTACGGGTTGAAGGTGGCTGCCTGTTTTCCCCCAACTCTTGCAGCTGTCTGTTGATCTGCTCCTCCTCAATTCTTAGCTGTTCTTTTCTTCCCTGGTGCACCTCCAGGAGCATCCGGATCTTCCCAAGGTTTTCCACCAACCCCTTCCGACTTGGAGGTTTTCTTGTTGTCTCGCGACGTCTCTGCTTCTCGCGGAGGCCATCTGGGTGGCGGTTCCCTTGCTGACTTTCTTCCTCCGTTGAGGCCCCTTCTTTGGTCATCTTCTCCAGTTCACTCTCCTCCTGTACGCTCGGACCAGGAGAGCGCAACCGTTCGGTTTCCCGGACTGTCGTGGATTTCCTGAGGTGGGCATTAGCTTCCTTCTCTATTTGGAGTTCTTTGAGAATTTTCTCTTGCTCCTCTGCCCAGCAGCGGTGCTCCTCCTCTCTCCGTAGAAGTTCCTGCTGATGCTTCTCCTGGGCCGCTCTGAACATCTCCGTATCTTTCACTAGGATTTGGGTCGCCGTCTGGCACGCTGACAGTTGACCTTGGACTTTAGAGACTTCCTTCTCCAGGTCCTCCACTCGTTGCTCAATCCCTTGTCTCCATATCCTTTCTTGCCCGACTGTCTCTTTAAGCAGCTCCATCTCATGGACTTGCTCTCTTTTATCCCGTACATGTGGCACCATTCTTTCCCCCTTATTTCTCTTCTTAGAGAGCATAGGCTGTCTGGCCTTCCTGTAGCCCCTGTGGTGAGGAGGAGATCTGCTACTTGTACCCGACTCCACCTTGCTGCACTCACTTTCACTTGCGGTTAAGTTACAGTCTGTATAGGAGTCATTCCCACTCCCTCTGTTACCTTGGAACAGCAAGTCCCCACTTAACCAGGCGTCGGCCCCTATTCCTGGAGCTACCCAGTTTTCTGCGGTCCTATATTTGGTCACCCCAAAGTCCTCACTTTGGTCTGAGCCACACTTTCTGACGGTCACCAGGCACTGGGTATCTTTGACTTTAGGGGTGGCTACCTCTGTTTTACCCATCACACTATCAGCAACCACTACAGCCTCCTGCAGGGATGGGCCTCTCTTAGGGTCATTCTGGTTCCCTTCTGAGCAATCAGCCAGTGCTTCGTCCCACACCTCCCAAAACCGTTTACAATCCTGGCCTATTATTATAGGATATGGTAAGTTTGGGACTACAGGGACATCATGGGTTGAAATAATAGTGGACGTCTCAATGATTACCCTGGATACCGGATGCTCCCTAGTGACCCCATGAACACAAGGGACTTCTATCTTCTTTCCGGGAAGCAGATAGACAGGGAGTGTGTCGCTCAGCAGAGTCACCTGTCCACTCACACACTCTCCATTCACTATTAGAGAACAGTTCAGTGCCCCCCGGTCAGATGTAAAGTCAGTACACCATTCACGACATGCGCTGTTCAAACCCTGAACCCGGCAATAGTTCCTCGGCTCATCCGCCGCCACCTCTTTTCTCCTCATCGACTCAGTTTGGGACTCTGCCCCTTCTGAGTGTGGCAGTAGTTTGTTAGGGTTTACTGGTTCCCGATTCTCGCTAGGGACCTCAGAACCCTTTCTCCACAGATCCCAAAACAGACAGAAATCTCGGCCTATAATTATAGGACGCACCAAGTCCCGAACGACGCCTACTTCATGGGACTCAGTGCCATGCGTCGTTTCAATGTCCACTCTGGCCATAGGGTAGTCCTTTACATCACCATGTATGCATTGAACACCGACTTTTTTCCCTGGTAGTATGTTGAGAGGAAAAGTGGCCCTAATCAAGGTCACTAAGCTCCCAGAGTCTAGCAGCGCCGTTACTGCTTCACCGTTCACCTTCACGGGACATACTTGAGGACCCTGATTGGGGAACGGGTTTCCACTTCAGACTGGATATGCATACCATGAAATACGGTGTCCTATGCTGCAGTCCATCTGCTCAGTGGTCTGCGGACGCCGGGCAGCTATATGTCCTGGCTCGCGGCACCTCCAACAAATAATATCACCCGCAGTGACCTTGGGCACCACCTCCCCCCGCCATTTTGACCTTGGGCGCTCCACCCCTTTTTGGGACTCTGCCCCCTGTTGGGGCCGCCAGTACGTAATGGGCTGCTTCCCCAAGGAACCTTCCATCCCCTGGTACCTCTCGACCAGTCCGACCAGTTCATCAGCATTCCGGGGATCACCCTGGGCAACCCAGGTCTGCAGGGGCTTTGGCAGGGAGTGCACAAACCG
>JARQOD010004457.1:0-28721 GCA_033576555.1 Oophaga sylvatica
TCGGCGGCGTCAGCTTCCTCCTGTGCGCAGCGGTGACGTAATACCGCTCATTAAGGACATGAATATGGACGCCAACCCATGGGAGTGGCGTCACTCATATTCATTACCTTAATGAGCGGTACTACGACACCGACTGCCAGGAGGAAGCTGACGCCGCCGACAGGGATGCAGGGACCTGCAGCGACGGAGCGAGGAGGGTAAGTATGGATGTCTAATGAAGCCGGCGGCTGCAGCTGTCACTAACAGTGCTGCAGCCGCCGGCTCCTTTAAGGACCCCTGTGTTTTGGTCGTTCGACCCACGCGTGTGGTCGCGACCCACAGGTTGTAGTACCGCAGGTCTAGAGTGACAAGACCAAAGAAAGAAGTCTCTTTTATACCGAACATGTAAGCATTTTTAGATTTACCCAGTGTGCTTCAGTTCATCCTCACAGCCTTTCCCTATCTACCTTCGAAGTCAAGGAACTGGTTATAGAATACAATACACAATTAGCATATCAGCTCACAGTAAACACAGATAAACACACTATGTACAAGTCACTATTCCAGACTTACATAGTATATTAAATGGTATGCAAGTTTGTCTTCTTGAGCCACCAAACACTTAAATCCACAAGCCAATATACAGATTAAAAGTCAATTATTGTGGATTTACAAAACATGGTTGTCTGGGAAATTAATATACAGTCTGGTTTCTTCACACCATGATTGGGACCTGCCAGTGGCCTGGCTCCAAGATGTTTCTCTGTGCATGCCACTGGTACGGTAGTCGGCCCTGGAAGATGAAGCCAGGTTGTGAGCCTCCCTCAGCTGGCCTTGTACCTTAACCCCTTCACCCCCAAGGGTGGTTTGCACGTTAATGACCGGGCCAATTTTTTACAATTCTGACCACTGTCTCTTTATGAGGTTATAACTCTGGAACGCTTCAACGGATATTCGCGATTCTGAGATTGTTTTCTCGTGACATATTGTACTTCACGTTAGTGGTAAAATTTCTTCCATATAACTTGCGTTTATTTTTGAAAAACGCAAATATGGCGAAAATTTTGAAAATTTAGCAATTTTCAAACTTTGAATTTTTATTCCCTTAAAACAGAGAAATATGTCACACAAAATAGTTAGAAATAACATTTCCCACATGTCTACTTTACATCACACAATTTGGAAACAAAATTTTTATTTGTTAGGAAGTTATAAGGGTTAAAAGTTGACCACGATTTCTCATTTTTACAACAAAATTTACAAAGCCATTTTTTTAGGGACCACCTCACATTTGAAGTCACTTTGAGGGATCTATATGTAGAAAATGCCCAAAAGTGACACCATTCTAAAAACTGCACCCCTCAAGGTACTCAAAACCACAATCAAGAAGATTATTAACCCTCAGGTGCTTCACAGGAGCTGAAGCAATGTGAAAGGAAAAAAATGAACATTTTACTTTTTAGTCACAAAAATGATCTATTACAAACATTTTTTTTATTTTCACAAGGGAAAAAGGAGAAAATGGACTGATAAAGTTGTTGTGCCATTTCTCCTGAGTACGCCAATACCCTATATGTGGGGGAAAACCACTGTTTGGGTGCACGGAAGGGCTTAGAATGGAAGGAGCGCCGTTTGACTTTCCAAACTAAAATTGGTGGGAATTGAGATTGGACGCCATGTCGCGTTTGGAGATTCCCTGATGTGCCTAAACAGTGGAAACCCCCCACATGTGACCCCATTTTGGAAACTAGACCCCCTAAGGAACTTATCTAGATGTGTGGTGAGCACTTTGAACCCCCAAGTGCTTCACGCAAGTTTATAATGTAGAGCCGTGAAGAAAAAAAAATCATATTTTTTCCACAAGCATGATGTTTTAGTCCCCAATTTGTTATTTTCCCAAGGTAAGAGGAGAAATTGGACCACAAAAGTTGTTGCCCAACTTGTCCTGAGTACGCCGATACCCAATATGTGGGGGGAACCAATGTTTGGGCGCACGGCAGGGCTCGAAATGGAATGAGCGCCATTTGACTTTTCCAAACCAAAATTGGCTGGAATTGAGAAAGGACACCATGTTGCGTTTGGAGAGCCACTGATGTGCCTAAACAGTGGAAACCCCCCACATGTGACCCCATTTTGGAAACTAGACCCCCTAAGAAACTTATCTAGATGTGTGATGAGCACTTTGAACCCCCAAATGCTTCACGCAAGTTTATAATGTAGAGCCGTGAAGAAAAAAAAATCATATTTTTTCCACAACCATGATGTTTTAGTTCCCAATTTGTTATTTTCCCAAGGGTAAGAGGAGAAATTGGACCACAAAAGTTGTTGTCCAACTTGTCCTGAGTACGCTGATACCCCATATGTGGGGGGGAACCACTGTTTGGGCGCACGGCAGGGCTCGAAATGGAAGGAGTGCCATTTGACTTTTCCAAACCAAAATTGGCTGGAATTGAGAAAGGACGCCATGTTGCGTTTGGAGAGCCACTGATGTGCCTAAACAGTGGAAACCCCCCATATGTGACCCCATTTTGGAAACTAGACCCCCTAAGGAACTTATCTAGATGTGTGGTGAGCACTTTGAACCCCCAAATGCTTCACGCAAGTTTATAATGTAGAGCCGTGAAGAAAAAAAATCATATTTTTTCCACAACCGTGATGTTTTAGTCCCCAATTGTTATTTTCCCAAGGGTAAGAGGAGAAATTGGACCACAAAAGTTGTTGTCCAACTTGTCCTGAGTACGCTGATACCCCATATGTGGGGGGAACCACTGTTTGGGCGCACGGCAGGGCTCGAAATGGAAGGAGCGCCATTGACTTTTCCAACCAAAATTGGCTGGAATTGAGAAAGGACGCCATGTTGCGTTTGGAGAGCCACTGATGTGCCTAAACAGTGGAAACCCCCCACATGTGACCCCATTTTGGAAACTAGACCCCCTAAGAACTTATCTAGATGTGTGGTGAGCACTTTGAACCCCCAAATGCTTCACGCAAGTTTATAATGTAGAGCCGTGAAAAAAAAAAATCATATTTTTTCCACAACCATGATGTTTTAGTCCCCAATTTGTTATTTTCCCAAGGGTAAGAGGAGAAATTGGACCACAAAAGTTGTTGTCCAACTTGTCCTGAGTACGCTGATACCCCATATGTGGGAGGGAACCACTGTTTGGGGCACGGCAGGGCTCGAATGGAAGGAGCGCCATTTGACTTTTCCAAACCAAAATTGCTGGAATTGAGAAAGGACGCCATGTTGCGTTTGGAGAGCCACTGATGTGCCTAAACAGTGGAAACCCCCCAAAATGTGACCCCATTTTGGAAACTAGACCCCCTAAGGAACTTATCTAGATGTGTGGTGAGCACTTTGAACCCCCAAATGCTTCACGCAAGTTTATAATGTAGAGCCGTGAAGAAAAAAAAAACATTTTTTCCACAACCATGATGTTTTAGTCCCCAATTTGTTATTTTCCCAAGGGTAAGAGGAGAAATTGGACCACAAAAGTTGTTGTCCAACTTGTCCTGAGTACACTGATACCCCATATGTGGGGGGAACCATTGTTTGGGCGCACGGCAGGGCTCAACAGGGAAGGAGTGCCGTTTGACTATTCCAAACCAAAATTGGCTGGAATTGAGACGGACGCCATGTCGCGTTTGTGGAGCCCCTGATGTGCCTAAACAGTGGAAACCCCCACAAGTGACCCCATTTTGGAAACTAGACCCCCTAAGGAACTTATCTAGGTGTGTGGTGAGCATTTTGAACCCCCAAGTGTTTCACTAAAGTTTATAATGCCCTGGCGTGAATAAAAAAAAAAAAAAAAATTTCCACAAATATGATGTTTTAGTCCCCAATTTTTTATTTTCCCAAGGGTAACAGGAGAAATTGGACCACAAAAGTTGTTGTCCAATTTGTCCTGAGTACGCTGATACCCCATATGTTGGGGGGAACCACTGTTTGGGCGCATGGCAGGGCGCAGAAGGGAAGCAGTGACGTTTTGGAATGCAGACTTTGATGGAATGGTCTGCGGGCGTCATGTTCCGTTAGCAGAGCCCCTCATGTGCCTAAACAGTGGAAACCCCCACAAGTGACCCCATTTTGGAAACTAGACCCCCTAAGGAACTTACCTAGGTGTGTGGTGAGCATTTTGAACCCCCAAGTGTTTCACTAAAGTTTATAATGCCCAGGTGTAAAAATAAAAAATCCTACTTTTATCCTCACAAAAATGATGTTTTAGTCCCCAATTTTTTATTTTCCCAAGGGTAAGAGGAGAAATTGGACACCAAAAATTGTTGTCCAATTTGTCCTGAGTACACTGGTGCCCCATATGTGGGAAAAAAATGTTTGGGCACAAGTCGGGGCTCAGAAGGGAAGTCGTGACGTTTTGGAATGCAGACTGATGGAATGGTCTGCGGGCGTCATGTTCCGTTTGCAGAGCTCCTGATGTGCCTAAACAGTAAAAAAAAAACACAAGTGACATAATTTTGGAAAGTAGACTCCCAAGGAACTTTTCTAAATGTGCCCCCCTTCTGGAACTAATCTTTCCTGTAAAGTAAATTAGTAGTGCATTGAGGTGTGGTACAATTTGAAACAATCCTTCATACACAGGCCAGGTTTTTCGGGGCAGGTGTCGCATTGGTAAGTGGTGTCCTTGCGTATTCCCCTTTTGTAACACACTCGCACCTTTTTTGCGGCTTACCTTTGCTTCCAGTTGGTGGGACCACCCCCGGGAAATGCTGACCTGGTATGATACGAGCACCTTCAGTTCCAGAAGTACTGGGGCCCGCTCTTTCCTGATCGCCAAACATCAGGGCCTTAACCACTACCTCCTGAAACTGAAGGTACGTCGTATCGCTGTTGCGTGCACATCGTGACAGCAGGAAAGCGTTGAGCATTGCCATTTGGACGATGTGCACGGACAGCTTCTTGTACCACGCCTTGGCCTTTCTCAAAGCACTGTACGGTTGGAGGAGTTGATCAGAGAGATCAACACCCCCCCATGTATTTATTGTACCCCAGTACACAGTCCGGTTTGCGGACCTGTGTAGAGGTACCCCGTACAGTGCTGAGGGCGCTGCCATCACCATGTATGGTGGTCAAGAGAAGGACATCCCTATTGTCCTTGTACTTGACCACCAACAGGTGGTCGCTACATTGGGCTCTGCTCTCACCCTTTCTGAGCATCTGCCCAAGTAGCATCTTCGGGAGGCCTCTCTGATTTTTGCGGACGGTACCTCAAGCTGCGGTACCTCGCGCAGAGAGGGATTTGTAGAGTGGGACGCTGGAATAAAAGTTATCGGTGTAAAGGTGATAACCTTTATCCAGCAGTGGGTGCACCAAATCCCACACAATTTTCCCACTCACTCCCAGGACGGGGGGACACTCAGGGGGTTCAATCCTGGTGTCCTTTCCTTCGTAAACTCTAAAGCTGTGCGTGTACCCTGAGGTACTCTCACACAGCTTGTAGAGTTTAATTCCGTACCTTGCCCTCTTGCTGGGCAGGTACTGGCGGAATCTGAGCCGTCCCTTAAAATGAACCAAGGACTCATCCACGCAGATGTCCCTTTGGGGCACGTACACTTCAGCAAACTTTTTGCTGAAGTGTTCGATGACCGGCCGAACTTTGAACAGACGGTCAAAGTTGGGGTCATTTTGTGGGGGACACTGTGCATTATCATTATAATGCAGGAATTTGTGGATGGCCTCAAAACGCGTCCGGCCATGACCATTCGGAACAGTGGAGTGTTGTATAAAATATCAACACTCCAATATTGCCGAAGTTCTGGCTTCTTCAGGATCCCCATATGGAGGACCAGGCCCCAAAACTGCATCATTTCACCTGCGTCTACAGGAGACCAGTTGGAAAATGATGACACGGGGTTTTGCGCCAAAAATTGCCGAGCGTACAAATTAGTTTGCTCCACCACGAGGTTAATAAAATCCTCAGAGAAAAAGACTTTGAAAAAGTCTATTTCTGTGAAGCCGGTGGAGTCAAACTGATTCCTGATTCTGCCACAAAATCAGGAATCAGTGGCTCGTAATTTTCGGGGGGCGGGGTCCATATGGGGTCCGAAGAGGGGTGCGCTGGTTCATTTTCAGGGGTGGGCGCTGCCTCATCTTCTGTCCTGGGGCGTCTGCGTGGCGGTTCCGCAGGACCCGAGGAGGAAGATGAGGAAGAGGAGGAAGAAGAAGAAGAGGATGAAGAATCTGAAAAGTAAAGAAATGTGGGATCCTCTCCCTCGCTATCAGTGTCGGAGGCAAGGAAAGCGTATGCCTCCTCCACTGAATAGCGCTGTTGGGAGAAGCGTGACGAGCGGGACATTTTTTTTGTGAATGTGGTGCTTTGTGTGAACTTTATTTATAACTGTGTGTTGTGTGGGGGGGGGATAGTGGTTGGTGCAAACTATGCTGAAAGGAAAAAGCTAAAAGAAAAGAAAGAGAATAGGGAAAAAAATGCCTGTGAAAAAAAGTCTAAACCAGCAGGCACGAGCTCTGATAAGTGACCGGTGTCACTTATCAAAGTTCCGCGGCTGCCGGATGTGCGCACAGGAGTGGCGGAAAGGGAAGTGAAAAAAAAAAAAAAACGGCAGGAACGAGCTCTGATAAGTGACCGGTGTCACTTATCAAAGTTCCGCGGCTGCGGATGTGCGCACAGGAGTGGCGGAAAGGGAAGTGAAAAAAAAAAAAAAAACGGCAGGAACGAGCTCTGATAAGTGACCGATGTCACTTATCAAAGTTCCGCGGCTGCCGGATGTGCGCACGGAGTGGCGGAAAGGGAAGTGAAAAAAAAAAAAACGGCAGGAACGACTCTGATAAGTGACGATGTCACTTATCAAAGTTCCGCGGCTGCTAGATGTGCGCACGGGAGTGGCGGAAAGTGGAGTGAAAAAAAAAAACTGCAGGAACGACTCTGATAAGTGACTGGTGTCACTTATCAAAGTTCCGCGGCTGCTGGATGTGCGCACAGGAGTGGCGGAAAGGGGAGTGAAAAAAAAAAAATGCAGGAACGAGCTCTGATAAGTGACTGGTGTCACTTATCAAAGTTCCGCGGCTGCTGGATGTGCGCACAGGAGTGGCGGAAAGGGGAGTGAAAAAAAAAAAGACGGCAGGAGCGAGCTCTGATAAGTGACCGGTGTCACTTATCAAAGTTCCGCGGCTGCTAGATGTGCGCACAGGCGTGGCGGAAAGGGGAGTGAAAAAAAAAACGGCAGGAACGAGCTCTGATAAGTGACGGTGTCACTTATCAAAGTTCCGCGGCTGCTGATGTGCGCACGGGAGTGGCGGAAAGGGGAGTGAAAAAAAAAAAAACTGCAGGAACGAGCTCTGATAAGTGACTGGTGTCACTTATCAAAGTTCCGCGGCTGCTGGATGTGCGCACGGAGTGGCGGAAAGGGGGAGTGAAAAAAAAAAAAACTGCAGGAACGAGCTCTGATAAGTGACTGGTGTCACTTATCAAAGTTCCGCGGCTGCTAGATGTGCGCACAGGGAGTGGCGGAAAGTGGGAGTGAAAAAAAAAACTGCAGGAACGAACTCTGATAAGTGACTGGTGTCACTTATCAAAGTTCCGCGGCTGCTGGATGTGCGCACAGGAGTGGCGGAAAGGGGAGTGAAAAAAAAAAAAAATGCAGGAACGAGCTCTGATAAGTGACCTGGTGTCACTTATCAAAGTTCCCGGCTGCTGGATGTGCGCACAGGAGTGGCGGAAAGGGGAGTGAAAAAAAAAGACGGCAGGAAACGAGCTCTGATAAGTGACGGTGTCACTTATCAAAGTTCCGCGGCTGCTAGATGTGCGCACAGGAGTGGCGGAAAGGGGAGTGAAAAAAAAAAAAACGGCAGGAACGAGCTCTGATAAGTGACTGGTGTCACTTATCAAAGTTCCGCGGCTGCTAGATGTGCGCACGGGAGTGGCGGAAAGTGGGGTGAAAAAAAAAAACTGCAGGAACGAGCTCTGATAAGTGACTGGTGTCACTTATCAAAGTTCCGCGGCTGCTGGATGTGCGCACAGGAGTGGCGGAAAGGGGAGTGAAAAAAAAAAAAACTGCAGGAACGAGCTCTGATAAGTGACTGGTGTCACTTATCAAAGTTCCGCGGCTGCTGATGTGCGCACGGGAGTGGCGGAAAGGGGGTGAAAAAAAAACTGCAGGAACGAGCTCTGATAAGTGACTGGTGTCACTTATCAAAGTTCCGGGCTGCTGGATGTGCGCACAGGAGTGGCGGAAAGGGGAGTGAAAAAAAAAAACTGCAGGAACGAGTTGATAGTGACTGTGTCACTTATCAAAGTTCGCGGCTGCTGGAAGTGCGCACAGGAGTGGGGAAAAGGGGTGAAAAAAAAAAAAACGGCAGGAACGAGCTCTGATAAGTGACCGGTGTCACTTATCAAAGTTCCGCGGCTGCTAGATGTGCGCACGGGAGTGGCGGAAAGTGGGGTGAAAAAAAAAACTGCAGGAACGAGCTCTGATAAGTGATGGTGTCACTTATCAAAGTTCTGCGGCTGCTGGATGTGCGCACAGGAGTGGCGGAAAGGGGAGTGAAAAAAAAAAAAAAACTGTAGGAACGAGCTCTGATAAGTGACTGGTGTCACTTATCAAAGTTCCGCGGCTGCTAGATGTGCGCACGGGAGTGGCGGAAAGTGGGGTGAAAAAAAAACTGCAGGAACGAGCTCTGATAAGTGACTGGTGTCACTTATCAAAGTTCCGCGGCTGCTGGAAGTGCGCACAGGAGTGGCGGAAAGGGGAGTGAAAAAAAAAAAAACTGCAGGAACGAGCTCTGATAAGTGACTGGTGTCACTTATCAAAGTTCCGGGCTGCTGGAAGTGCGCACGGAGGGGGGTGCAAAAGAAAAACGAGCACGAGTGTTGATCGGTGAACTGCGTCACCAATCAACGCTCGGCGGCTGCTAAATGTGCGCAAAGGGGGGGTAAAAAGAGGGGGAAAGGGAAGGGGGGAGGGGGGAATGGGGGGATTGGGGTGGATCGGGCAGGGATCGGGGCTCAAAAACTCACGTTTGTAGTTTCTCTTCTTTCTTCTCTCTTCTTTCTTCTCTCTTCTTTCTTCTCTCTTCTTTCTTCAGCAGGAGTTGTGGTGTCACAGGCTACTGTGGCACCACAAGGCCCAGCACAGGAGGAGATCTGGCGTGTGACCGCACTGCAGGAATCCGATTCCTGCAGTGCGGTCACACAGATCACAGACAGTTTGCAGACAGGTCACAGAGCGGTCACATCGCTGCTGTGACCTGTCATTGGTGGGATCGATGATCACATCGATCCCACCAATCAGAGGAGACCCTTGTTTTGCCGGTTGCTAGGCACCGGCCTAGTAATCGGAGCTCACTGCTCCGATTCCTAGGCAGGTCCCCAGGTCAGAGCAGGACACAGAGCGGTCACACCGCTGCTGTGCCCTGTGATTGGCGCGATCGTCGATGACATCGATCGCGCCAATCAGCAGCTGCAGGCTCTACTGGGCCTGTCCTAGGCTCCGGCCTAGGATCGGTGCTATTACTGCACCGATCCAGGCAGGTACAGGCAGGGCACAGCGCGGATACACCGCGGCTGTGCCCTGCGATTGGCGCGATCGATGTGATCAGCGATCGCGCCAATCCAGGGGGGGTCTGCTCCTTTCTATGCCCAGGCCTAGGATCGAGTACATGGTACTCGATTCTAGTCTGGGATCTCACTGTTTCAGCCCATCGGATTGGCTGAAACAGTGAGAAAGGCTGCGATTGGCTGTTCAGAATTGAACAGCCAATCACAGCGATCGGGAGTGAGGGTGGGCGGTGACAGACCCCGGGATGCCGGCGCCATCTCTCCTGAGGTAAGATGGCGTCGGAATTTTAATGCGATCATTGCGACTTAAGTCGCAATGTCGCATTAAAGGGCTAGACGTACTATCCCGTCCCCGGTCATACGGGCCCAGGTACCATGGACGGGATAGTACGTCCGATGGCAGTAAGGGGTTAATGGACTGTCATCTTAAGCTTGTCATTACCTCCTCTCTCTATGTGCCACAGGTGGGGTAATCAGCTCTGGAAGACCTGAAGTAACAACTGCTATCCTGGCGGGTCAGCAGAGAGGTGAGACTCTGTAAAGTGCACCATTCTTGGAGTATCTTGCTGGGACTGTTCTATGTGTTATTAGCCTGTTTTGTGGTTCAATAAATTATTACAACAATGTTTTACCATCACCCTGTGTTGTCTGAGTAGTATTATGCCCACGGTAATAAGAGAGCGGGCGTTCGGTGGGATGACCCCTGGTCCATGCAATCCATACAGTTTCGGCTAGCGGACTGGGACGCAGACAAGTCAGGAGGTCTGTACAGATGATTGAGGACGCAGACTGGTCAAGGCCTCAGTACAGATGAGGGAGGACGTGGACGGGTCGAAGTCTTGGTACAGATGGGACAGGACATAGACAGGTTGTGGGTTTTTGCAGATGAGGGAGGATGGGTCGGAGACTTGGTAGAGATGACGGAGGACGGGTCATGGGCTCGGTGCGGAAGGGTTGGGGGCTTGGTGCAGACGAGGGAGCATGCGGATGGGTCGGCGGCTCGGTACAGACGGGAGCACGCGGATGGGTCAGGGGCTCGGTACAGATGAGGGAGCACATGTATGTGTCGGGGGCTTGATACAGATGAGGGCGGACGTGGTTGGGTCAGGGACTCGATACAGATGAGGGCGGACGTGGTTGGGTCAGGGACTCGGTACAGATGAGGGAGGACGTGGATGGTTCGGGGGCTCGGTACCTGGCGGGTCAGCGGAGAGGTGAGACTCTAGAGTGCACCATCTTGGAGTATCTTGCTGGGACTGTTCTATGTGTTATTAGCCTGTTTTGTGGTTCAATAAATTATTACAACAATGTTTTACCATCACCCTGTGTTGTCTGAGTAGTATTGTGCCCACGGTAATAAGAGAGCGGGCGTTCGGTGGGATGCCCCCTGGTACATGCAGTTTTGGCTAGAGGACTGGGACGTAGACAAGTCAGCAGGTCTGTACAGATGATGGAGGACGTAGACTGGTCAAGACCTCAGTACAGAAGAGGTAGTACATGGACGGGTTATGGTTTTGTAAAGATGAGGGAGGATGGGTCGGAGACTTGGTGCAGATGAGGGAGGACGGGTCGTGGGCTCGGTGCGGAGGGGTTGGCAGCTAGGTACAGACGAGGGAGCACGTGGATGGGTCAGGGTCTCGGTACAGATGAGGGAGCACGCATATGTGTCGGGGGCTCGATACAGATAGGGAGGACGGGTCGGGGTTTGGTGCGGATGAGGGAGGACGGGTTGGGGGTTCAATGAGGGAGGACATGTCAGGGGTTCGGTGCTGATGAGGGAGGATAGGTGGGGGTTCGGTGAGGGAGGACGTGTCAAAGGTTAGGTGCGGATGAGGGAGGACTGGTCGGTGGATCGGTGCAGATGAGGGAGGTCGGGGGATCAGGGAGGATGGGTCGGGTTCGGTGCGGATGAGGGAGGACGGGTCGGGGGTTCGGTACAGATGAGGAGGACGGGTCGGGCTCACTGTAGATGAGGGAGGATGCGTACGGGTCAGGGGCTCAGTGTAGATGAGGGAGGAAGCGGATGGGTTGGTGTGTGATGACACAGCATTGTATCTTAAACCAGATGTCTGTTTTTAACAAGCCTGTAAGAATAGACAGTGTGAGGTCGGGACCGCCACCATCTTAGATAGGGCCTGTACCAACCTCCATTTTGTCAGTTCACAGAGCCACAGACTGCTAACTACACAGTGCCTATTAGCATATCCAGTACGACCGGTTTTGATGTCCACTATGAATCAAAAGGGCTTTAATATGCTAATTGGTTTAGGCCAGTGTCTGAATGGGATGGTCATTGGTATGTTGAATGGCTCGGACTCAGGCCAGTATTTCCTGCTCCATATGAATTGCAGGCCAGTTAATATGCGTGCTTCAAAGCAAAGGGGAAGGGCCTAGTAGGTTTAAGAGCTGTAGCCAGGAACAGGCTGCTCTGAATCCTTTTTACACACAGAAGCCAAGAAGATGGTCTAGTAAGGGCCAAAAGAAAACGGATTTGTCTTGCCAAGGGAGCAGCCGCACATGCTTTGGGGACTGTCCAGCAACTGAAGACTGTTACCTGGGGATCGCAGAGCTCCCTGCCTCCCCATGACCATACAACCCGGTAATATTGATCTATAGCTTATACCTTTAAGCCTTGTACATTATCGTTGTATTTTTTCTCTGACTGCAAATCCATTGTAATTACGTTGTATAGCTTTACTGTATATTTCTTTAATTATCTAGTGCGCCCTTAAGGCGATTAAACCATAAAATTAATCTTGGGCTGATGCTTTTACTCTGATCACAAAATCTTAGAATACCCAGTGGGTAACAGGACACCCTCCCCGGCGGCCATTTGCTCTAGGTGCAGTTCCCTTACTGACCTGGGAGACAAAGGGGGCGCCGGAGAGCCGTACCTGTGGAGTTACGTCCCATTGGTGACTTGGGAGGAAAGGGGATCGTCCGTCACATTTGGTACGGCGGTGGTATCAGAAGCTGTGATACCCAGGCTACCGTGTGGCGGTCAGCTTAGTTCTTCACAATTGGTGGCAGCGGTGGGATCAGAGTAATAGTGTGCGTGGGACCCCTACTCCCAGACACTAGAGACTACCAGCGGTACTTTCACTGCTGGGGTCTTAAGGTCAGCCCAGCACTAGACCGTCAGAGTGTAAATATAATAAGTTTTGTGCAAGGTCAGGGTTGCAGCTGTGTCAGTAACCAAAGGTTCCCAAGATGGCGGAAGGCACCAGGAGTAGGGCCAAGGGGGAGGCCAATGCTGTGGTCTATGAGGGGTTCGATACCGATGAGGGGGAGCTCAGCCAAGGCTCCCCAAGGAGCCCGACCCCGTGCTCAGTCTCACAGTGGACTGTCCACCCCCTGCCCGTCCCAGCCTGTCCAGATCGGAGGCCCTCTTCCAAGCGGCTATGGCACAGCTCGAGGCTGGTAATGACGCCGCCTATGACAGACTCCTGGTGGCCGCAGAGAAAGCAGGAGCGGGAGCATACAGAACGCCGTGAAGCTGCGGAGCATGAGCATACAGAACACCGTGAAGCTGCGGAGCGCCGGCACCGACTGGAGATGGCCCAGCACGGGCCCCCGCTGGACGCACCAGGCCCACCGGAGACAAGGGCTTCCAAGGTCCGGGCGGAGGACTTTCCCTTGCTTGAAAAGGATGGAGACCTGGATTCCTTTCTGCTGGCTTTTGAGAGGACCTGCCTCCAACATCATCTGGCCCCGGATCAGTGGGCAAGGTACCTGACCCCCCGTTTGAGGGGTAAGTCCCTGGAAGTTTTGGGGGACTTACCTGCCGGGGAGGAGCAGGACTACAACAGCATCAAGCGGGCCCTGATCCAGCACTACAACCTCACCCGGAGTTGTACCGCAGGAAGTTCAGGAGCCTGCAGCGGGGTTCAAAGGACACCTGGACCGACCACATGCGGGCCCTGCTGAGAGCTGCGGAGCACTGGACCTCGGGTCTAGAGCTCACTACCCGCCAGGAGGTCCAGGAACTGTTTGTCGTGGAGCAATTCTTGTGGAACTGCCCAGAGGACCTCCAGCAGTTCCTCCGTGACCGGAAACCAAAGGGGGCTTCTGCTACAGCCACCCTGGCAGACGAGTATGCCAACAACAGGGCGCCGGAGCCAAAGAAGCCTGCCCAGCACCTGGAGAGGGGGTAAGCCCAATCCTGCCCCAGCCCCATATCCACCCCCCAGAGTGCAAGGGGTGTACCCCCGGCTGCCCTCTCCAGGCCAGGAACAGAACCCAGACGTTGTCATAATTGCAATCAGCCAGGACACTTTAAGGCTGCGTGTCCCCAGCGCCAGAAGGCCCCATCCCTGTCCCAGAAACCGACCACTGTTTTGTGTGTGGGAGGGGGTGGTGGGAGGTCCCTAGACAATTACCAACCCGTCACCATCGGCCGCTCAGCGGTCATGGGACTGCGGGACACAGGCGCTGAATGAACCCTGGTACGCCCTGAGGTGGTGTCCCCTCAAGACTTGGTACCTGGGAAAACCCTTTCCGTCTCCGGAATTGGAGGCGTTGAACCGGCGCTGCCCGTTGCCAAGGTGTATTTGGACTGGGGCGCCGGGAGGGGGATGCAGGAGGTGGGAGTAACGCCCAATATTCCTGCAAATGTGTTGCTTGGGACTGATTTGGGGCGGCTAGTGTCCCAGTATGTGGCCACTGAACCCCCAAGTTCGGCTCCCCAAGAATGTCATGACTCTACTGTGAATGCTAATGTTAATGTATTGAATGTGCCTCCAACAGTGGAGGAGGGAGTGAAACCTGATGGTAAGCCATGCACTGACACTACACACACAGGGCTCACAGTGAGGACAGGTGAGGAGGCTGCACGGGAGAGCTCAGAGGTGGGGGGAGGGCTACTATGGGCAGTGTAGGGCCCCTAAGTGAACCCAGCCTGCTGAGTCTAGGGCCCCTGCAGGAAGAGGAACAGGCCATGGGGGGAGGGGGAGAGGAGCCACCAGGTAAGACCCCAGGGCAGGAGTTCCCCACATCCAGGAAGTCAGGGAAGTCTGCCTGACCCGGCGACTTGGTCAGGGGACGAGGGAAAGCAGGCGCTACCCGTGGTCTCAGCGGTCGTGGCCGCTGTTACCAGGAGTGGGAGCGCTGAAGCCCAAGGAGCCTCGCGGAGGTCCGACGGTTTCCCCTCTCCGACCAAGTGGCTGCCGAGTCAGACAGTAGCCAGGAGACAGATCCCGGAGAACTGACAGAGGACATGGCAGTTTCATCAATTCTTGCCACCTCAAGTCAGGGATTTTCAGGCAGCGTTGGAAGCTGACACTAGCCTGAAGACTCTCAAGGAGCAGGCGGCACAGCCTCCCCTGGAGTCCGACCGCGAGCAAGTGGTCTAGGACCAGGGACGGCTGTACCGGGTAACGGTCCAGCAGGGTTCACTGGAGGCGTGGCCCAGGGACCGACAGTTAGTGGTACCCCATCCGTTCAGGGCGGAATTGTTGCGGATCGCACACGAGATTCCAATGGCCGGACACCTAGGGATCACTAAAACCAGGGCCAGGCTAGCTCAGCATTTCTACTGGCCTGGAATGAGGACCGAGGTGATAGCCTACTGCCGTTCGTGTGACACCTGTCAGAGGGTGGGGAAGGCGGGGCCGCGCCCCAAAGCCCCACTGGTAACTCTGCCCATCATCGAAGAGCCTTTCTCGAGGGTGACTGTGGATCTCATTGGACCTCTGTCCACCCCCAGCCGTTCCGGGAAATGCTTCATACTAACGGTAGTGGACTATGCCACCCGGTACCCGAAGGCGGTAGCTTTGTCGTCCATTCGGGCCGACAAAGTGGCCACTGCCTTACTGGAGATTTTCTCCAGAGTGGGGTTTCCCAAGGAAATGCTCACCGACCGAGGGACCCAGTTCATGTCGCAGCTGATGGAGTCTCTCTGTAAGCAGGTACAGGTGCAACATCTGGTGGCCAGCCCGTATCACCCACAGACCAATGGCTTGTGTGAGCGGTTCAATGGCACCTTAAAGCAGATGCTGAAGATGTTGGTCGACTCCCACGGGAGAGACTGGGAGCGGTATCTCCCACATCTGCTGTTTGCCTACAGTCGTGGCCAAAAGTTTTGAGAATGACACAAATATTAATTTTTACAAAGTCTACTGCTTCACTTTTTCTAATGGCAATTTGCATATACTCCAGAATGTTATAAAGAGTGATCAGCTTAACAGCAATTACTTGCAAAGTCAATATTTGGCTAGAAAATGAACTTTATCCCCCAAAACACATTTCAACATCATTGCAGCCCTGCCTTAAAAGGACCAGCTAACCTCTTTTCAGTGATTGCTCCATTAACACAGGTGTGGGTGTTGATGAGGACATGGCTGGAGATCAATCTGTCATGATTAAGTAAGAATGAGACCACTGGACACTTTAAAAGGAGGCTGGTGCTTGGCATCATTGTTTCTCTTCTGTTAACCATGGTTATCTCTAAAGAAACACGTGCAGTCATCATTGCAATGCACAAAAATGGCCTAACAGGGAAGAGTATCGCAGCTAGAAAGATTGCACCTCAGTCAACAATCTATCGCATCATCAAGAACTTCAAGGAGAGAGGTTCCATTGTTGCCAAAAAGGCTCCAGGGCGCCCAAGAAAGACCAGCAAGCACCAGGACCGTCTCTTAAAAGTGTTTCAGCTGCGGGATCGGGCTACCAGCAGTGCAGAGCTTGCTCAGGAATGGCATCAGGCAGGTGTGGGTGCATCTGCACGCACTGTGAGGCGGAGACTCTTGGAGCAAGGCCTGGTCTCAAGGAGGGCAGCAAAGAAGCCACTTCTCTCCAGAAAAAAACATCATGGACAGACTGATATTCTGCAAAAGGTACAGGCAGTGGACTGCTGAGGACTGGGGTAAAGTTATTTTCTCTGATGAATCCCCTTTTCGATTGTTTGGGACATCAGTAAAACGCCTCATTCGGAGAAGACAAGGTGAGCGCTACCACCAGTCTTGTCTCATGCCAACTGTTAAGCATCCTGAAACCATTCATGTGTGGGGTTGCTTCTCAGCCAAGGGAATCGGCTCTCTCACAGTCTTGCCTAAAAACACAGCCATGAATAAAGAATGGTACCAGAATGTCCTCCAAGAGCAACTTCTCCCAACCCTCCAAGAGCAGTTTGGCGATCAACAATGCCTTTTCCAGCATGATGGAGCACCTTGCCATAAAGCAAAGGTGATAACTAAATGGCTCAGGGAACAAAACATAGAGATTTTGGGTCCATGGCCTGGAAACTCCCCAGATCTTAATCCCATTGAGAACTTGTGGTCAATCATCAAGAGACGGGTGGACAAACAAAAACCTAAAAATTCTGACAAAATGAAAGCATTGATTGTGCAAGAATGGACTGCTATCAGTCAGGATTTGGTCCAGAAGTTGATTGAGAGCATGCCAGGGAGAATTGCAGAGGTCCTGAAGAAGAAGGGTCAACACTGCAAATATTGACTTGCTGCATTAACTCATTCTAACTGTCAATATAAGCTTTTATTACTCATATGTTTACAATTATTATTTCTGTCTGTGATAAAAACATCTGTCAAACACACATAAAAACCAGAGGGCAGCAGATCATGTGAAAATATAATATTTGTGTCATTCTCAAAACTTTTGGCCATGACTGTACCGGGAGGTCCCACAGGCCTCGAAGGGGGTTCTCCCCCTTTGAGCTCCTGTATGGGTGACGTGTACAGGGGCCCCTTGCTCTGGTGAAGGAAGCATGGGAAGGGGATTTAGCCACCCCTGGAGTGTCGGTCATTGAGTATGTCGTGCGCTTCCGGCACCGAATGATGGCCTTGACGCGGCTGGTGCATGACAATATGGCCCAAGCTCAGGCTGACCAGAAGCGATGGTACGACCAGAATGCCTGTGAGCGGACCTACCAGGTGGGTCAAAAGGTGTGGGTACTGGTCCCCGTACCCCAAAACAAGCTTCAGGTGGCCTGGGAGGGTCCATACCTCGTGCACGAGCAGCTCAACGCCGTCACCTACCTGGTCACCCTGGACCACGCCCGTGGAAGGAGGAAGGCCTTCCATGTGAACATGATGAAGGCCCACCATGAGCGGGAGGCTTATGCCCAACCAGTGTGCAACCTTTCAGAGGACAGAGAGTCAGAAATCCTCCTGGATCTGCCACCCTAGCCAAAGAGAGGGTGCGGTAGGGCGCATGGGGGAACACAGGAATGTGATACCGACTAGCGCCCTCAAAAGCAGGGAGGTGTGAGGTCGGGACCGCCACCATCTTAGATAGGGCCTGTACCAGCCTCCATTTTGTCAGTTCACAGAGCCACAGACTGCTAACTACACAGTGCCTATTAGCATATCCAGTACGATTGGCTTTGATGTCCACTATGAATCAAAAGGGCTTTAATATGCTAATTGGTTTAGGCCAGTGTCTGAATGGGATGGTCATTGGTATGTTGAATGGTTCGGACTCAGGCCAGTATTTCCTGCTCCATATGAATTGCAGGCCAGTTAATATGCGTGCTTCAAAGCAAAGGGGAAGGGCCTAGCAGGTTTAAGAGCTGTAGCCAGGAACAGGCTGCTCTGAATCCTTTTTACACACAGAAGCCAAGAAGATGGTCTAGTAAGGGCCAAAAGAAAAACGGATTTGTCTTGCCAAGGAGCAGCCGCACATGCTTTGGGGACTGTCCAGCAACTGAAGACTGTTACCTGGGGATCGCAGAGCTCCCTGCCTCCCCATGACCATACAACCCGGTAATATTGATCTATAGCTTATACCTTTAAGCCTTGTACATTATCGTTGTATTTTTTCTCTGACTGCAAATCCATTGTAATTACGTTGTATAGCTTTACTGTATATTTCTGTAATTATCTAGTGCGCCCTTAAGGCGATTAAACCATAAAATTAATCTTAGGCTGATGCTTTTACTCTGATCACGAATCTTAGAATACCCATTGGGTAACAGGACACCCTCCCCGGCGGCCATTTGCTCTAGGTGCAGTTCCCTTACTGACCTGAGAGACAAAGGGGGCGCCGGAGAGCTGTACCTGTGGAGTTACGTCCCATTGGTGACGTGGGAGGAAGGGGGTCGTCCCTCACAATTGGTGGCAGCGGTGGGATCAGAAGCTGTGATACCCGGGCTACCGTGTGGCGGTCGGCTTAGTTCCTCACAGACAGTTATCTAGATGTTGAGTTTTGAATTTGTGTTTCTTTTTGGTTGGTCAAGAAAACAGACTTTTACTTGTGTAAGCCTGTAATATTGTTTTGTAAGTTGACGTTTGATGTGATATACTGTGCGCTTATCCTGGATGACTAGTGATGTTTGCTGATATGTTAATTATACATTGTCTAAGCCAGCCAGTTTTTTGGCAAAGCAGAGGAGGAAAATCTATGCAAATAGATTAATCAATCAGTCAAGTGAGTTGGTGTTATTAGCATTAACTGGGAAGATGGTAACAAATTGCAGCTTTCGAGACTACTCAGGTCTCTTCATCAGGCTAAACTAATACAAAATCTGAAGAATCACATATTTATACACCACACAGCACAGAAAAAATGCAATAGGTAAGACAAGTGATGTAAAGCAGAACTGTCATTATGGAGATAGAGATGAACATAAATATTGAAACAGTTCATAGATAAGGAGTGTGAAAGTTTTATTGCCCTCTGATTGGGGTCTGGTAATGTTTTGTGATGTTTTCACAGGGTCTTTGGAGTAAATTCCTTAATTGATGTAAAATTGATGGTGACCTTTGACACTCTTAAGCTGGAATGAACCTGTCAGACGGATTTATGACTTTTTACATCAATTAAGGAATTTACTCCAAAGACCCTGTGAAAACATCACAAAACATTACCAGACCCCAATCAGAGGGCAATAAAACTTTCACACTCCTTATCTATGAACTGTTCAAATATTTATGTTCATCTCTATCTCCCATAATGACAGTTCTGCTTTACGTCACTTGTCTTACCTATTGCATTTTTTCTGTGCTGTGTGGTGTATAAATATGCGATTCTTCAGATTTTGTATTAGTTTAGCCTGATGAAGAGACCTGAGGAGTCTCCAGAGCTGCAATTTGTTACCATCTTTTCAGTTAGCCATTAAAAGGTATCAACCACTGAGGACTCTCAACTCTAAATATTTTTCTATCTACTGGCTAACACGGTACAAAGATACACATCTTTACTGTAGCATTAACTGTAAATACTGAATGAAGGACACTTGTCAACCATATAGCAAACAGAACATTTCCAGCAATTACCCCCAAGATGGTGCACATTACAAGGTCTCACCCTTTTGCTGTGTCGCCAAGATGATGGTAGATGAAATGTCAGAGCTCCCAGGGTTGATATTCCACCTGTGGTGCACACACAGAGAGGAGGTACGACAAGCGTAGGGAGATAACCGAGAGCAATCCTGTGTTCTTTCAGCCGGGTCTACCCTCAGCTAAACCCTCAAGAGTGACAAGAGCCAGAAGGAAAGAAGTCTCTTTTATACCCGAGGCATGTGATCTATTTTTAGATTTACCCAGTGTGCTTCAGTTCATCCTCACAGCCTTTCCCTATCTACCTTCGAAGTCAAGAAACTGGTTATAGAATACAATACACAATTAGCATATCAGCTCACAGTAAGCACAGATAAACACACTATGTACAAGTCACTATTCCAGACTTACATAGTATATTAAATGGTATGCAAGTTTGTCTTCTTGAGCCACCAAACACTTAAATCCAAAAGCCAATATACAGATTAAAAGTCAATTATTGTGGATTTACAAAAACATGGTTGTCTGGGAAATTAATATACAGTCTGGTTTCTTCACACCAGGATTGGGACCTGCCAGTGGCCTGGCTCCAAGATGTTTCTCTGTGCATGCCACTGGTACGGTAGTCGGCCCTGGAAGATGAAGCCAGGTTGTGAGCCTCCGCTCAGCTGGCCTTGTACCTTAATGGACTGTCATCTTAAGCTTGTCATTACCTCCTCTCTCTATGTGCCACAGGTGGGGTAATCAGCTCTGGAAGACCTGAAGTAACAGCTGCTATCCTGGCGGGTCAGCGGAAAGGTGAGACTCTGTAAAGTGCACCATTCTTGGAGTATCTTGCTGGGACTGTTCTATGTGTTATTAGCCTGTTTTGTGGTTCAATAAATTATTACAACAATGTTTTACCATCACCCTGTGTTGTCTGAGTAGTATTATGCCCACGGTAATAAGAGAGCGGGCGTTCGGTGGGATGACCCTGGTCCATGCAATCCATGCAGTTTCGGCTAGCGGACTGGGACGCAGACAAGTCAGGAGGTCTGTACAGATGATTGAGGACGCAGACTGGTCAAGGCCTCAGTACAGATGAGGGAGGACGTGGACGGGTCGAAGTCTTGGTACAGATGGGACAGGACATGGACAGGTTGTGGGTTTTGTGCAGATGAGGGAGGATGGGTCGGAGACTTGGTAGAGATGACGGAGGACGGGTCATGGGCTCAGTGCGGAAGGGTTGGGGGCTTGGTGAAGACGAGGGAGCATGCGGATGGGTCAGGGGCTCGGTACAGATGAGGGAGCACATGTATGTGTCGGGGGCTTGATACAGATGAGGGCGGACGTGGTTGGGTCAGGGACTCGATACAGATGAGGGCGGACGTGGTTGGGTCAGGGACTCGGTACAGATGAGGGAGGACGTGGATGGTTCGGGGGCTCGGTACAGAAGAGGGAGGACGCGGATGGGTCGGGGGCTCGGTACAGAAGAGGGAGGACACGGGTCGGGGGCTCAGTGTGAAGAGGGAGGACGCGGATGGGTCAGGGGCTCGGTACAGAAGAGGGAGGACGGGTCGGGGGCTCGGTACAGAAGAGGGAGGATGGGTCGGGGCTCGGTACAGATGAGGGAGGACGCGGATGAGTCAGGGGCTCGGTACAGAAGAGGGAGGACGGGTCGGGGGCTCGGTACAGAAGAGGGAGGACGGGTCGGGGCTCGGTACAGATGAGGGAGGACGCGGATGGGTCAGGGGCTCGGTACAGATGAGCGAGGACGCGGGTGGGTCGGGGGCTCGGTACAGATGAGGGAGCACGCGGATGGGTCGGGGGTTCGGTACAGATGAAGGCGGACGTAGATGGGTCAAGGGCTCGGTACAGATGAGGGAGGACGTGGATGGGTCGGGGGTTGGGCCTATAGGGGGGGTTCTAATGATGGTCCATGCAATCCATGCAGTTTCGGCTAGCGGACTGGGACGCAGACAAGTCAGGAGGTCTGTACAGATGATTGAGGACGCAGACTGGTCAAGGCCTCAGTACAGATGAGGGAGGACGTGGACGGGTCGAAGTCTTGGTACAGATGGGACAGGACATGGACAGGTTGTGGGTTTTGTGCAGATGAGGGAGGATGGGTCGGAGACTTGGTAGAGATGACGGAGGACGGGTCATGGGCTCGGTGCGGAAGGGTTGGGGGCTTGGTGCAGACGAGGGAGCATGCGGATGGGTCGGCGGCTCGGTACAGACGAGGGAGCATGCGGATGGGTCAGGGGCTCGGTACAGATGAGGGAGCACGTGTATGTGTCGGGGGCTTGATACAGATGAGGGCGGACGTGGTTGGGTCAGGGACTCGATACAGATGAGGGCGGACGTGGTTGGGTCAGGGACTCGGTACAGATGAGGGAGGACGTGGATGGTTCGGGGGCTCGGTACAGAAGAGGGAGGACGCGGATGGGTCGGGAGCTCGGTACAGAAGAGGAGGACACGGGTCGGGGGCTTGGTGTGAAGAGGGAGGACGCGGATGGGTCAGGGGCTCGGTACAGAAGAGGGAGGACGGGTCGGGGGCTCGGTACAGAAGAGGGAGGACGGGTCGGGGCTCGGTACAGATGAGGGAGGACGCGGATGGGTCGGGGGCTCGGTACAGATGAGCGAGGACGCGGGTGGGTCGGGAGCTCGGTACAGATGACTGAGCACGCGGATGGGTCTGGGGTTCGGTACAGATGAAGGCGGACGTAGATGGGTCAAGGGCTCGGTACAGATGAGGGAGGACGTGGATGGGTCGGGAGCTTGGCCTATAGGGGGGGTTCTAATGATTTGATCATCTCAGCACAGAAACATTTCTTTATCATCCAGTTGTGGACCTTTTTATCATTCTAAGATCGTTTGATTAGAATGTTCATTGTTTGTGGGACAGCCCCTTTAAGCACATCAGTCTGAGCAGAGGCCAAGTACTCCGGCCCTTTTCGGTTTTGTTTCCCTTTCCGGTATCACACAGATGAGATGCCATGTATCCCAGTAGTGTCACTAGATATTTTATTTCATGAAATATTTTACAGATTGTGCTGTATGTTCAAAGAAACAATAGTACTCCGCAAGGCAAACAGCGAGGGCCTAGCCACTCACACAGAGGGCAACAGGAAGAAGAGGCAATGAAAAGCAGGAGCCACCGACAACTGTGTGTGGGGTCCAGCACGCCACAAGAGGAACGGGGCAGTCATTGAAGGATAGAAAAATGGCCGCATCTCTGGATGCTAAAACATAATATAACAGCAGAATAGTGATTGTAGCTCTGAAGGTGACTGGAGTATGAGACATGATGTAACCGCAGAATAGCAACTACAGCACTGGAGGATTATCCCAGAGAATGCTTGTTCATCTTTCATCTCTGGTTGTGGCCATGGAGGTCCATATAGAGGTGGGGCACAGACTGATGATGGTGCTTTGTGTCCAGTCCTCTTGCTCTGGGACTGCACTGCAGTGTCCCAGGCTCATCTTGAAGGACGTTCTTGGCCATCGCTCTGCGAGGTTCCTTCATTCACGGTTCACATTTGGTCCATGCAGTGACCACACACTGGATGTTCACCCGGCAGTGATGCTGGAAGTGGCCGAAGTTCAGCATTGCAGCAGAGATTTCATGGATGACTGGTTCACACAGGTGAGGTCTCCGCTCTGTGTTGCCTTATGTTGGTAAAGCCAGGAGCAACGCTCAGAGCCCCATCCCAAAAGAGGAGAATGGCGGCCACAGGCCGGGTACCTGAGCAACAAGTAAACAGAGGTCACCAACCCAGAGAGCACACGATGACATACACGCCAGATGGGCCACCCGCCCCGATAACACACACAGAACCGTCCACACGCCCCGATACCAAGCGTACCGTCCATCTGCTCCGATAAATTACACGCTGGACTGTCCAAGCACCCCAATAATGTACACACGGGACCATCCTCCCGCCACGGATAAGGTACGTATTGGATCATTTATGGACCCCGGAGACCATAAATGTCAGATGGCTCATCTACACTGGAGATAACACACACAAAAACCTCAGAATCCAGAGAACCAGAAACCTGCGCACTGCCGCTGCATAGCTCCTGCACACAGCCTCGGACTGCCTGTACCAGGTGTACAACCACCTTTAGGACTAAGGTCGGGTTCACACTGTGTTCTTACCCTCACGTGAGTGGCTCCATTGGGTCTTATGTATGAAGTCGGGATTCAGGCATATGCACTGATGGGGTCACTGACTCATACAGACGGGGCATGCTGCTCTGTCGGATGCCATAGTTGCATATTTGAGACCAAGTCCTAGACGCGGGTAACTGCAGTTCCGCCCAAATCACGTTTTCCAAGGATGTCAGACGTAAGCTCCAGGATGGAGCCACTGATGGTAGGGTAAAACGTAGTGCGAACACAGTCCGCAGTAGATGTTTGGAGATGTGAATGATCCTCCCGTGTGCAGGTGTGGTGGGGGGACCGTAGTGTTACTGGGGAAGCTCAGCCATCATGGAGCTGGGAGAACTGCCCTATGGTGATGCGGCTAGAGATTTAGGGGCTCAGGTACACCTCAGAAATATGCAGGTTTTCCAAATTTTGCTGCATAGTTTTACTGGTGAACTGGTCACAGAAAACCCACCACATGTGGACCCCAATACTTCACACAGGACACCCCACTAGTGATCTTACCTCCACATCACATAACCAACGCCGAGAAGCATAACTGCCACGCCAGCCACCATGAGCAGCCATTCTGAGGATAAAGGAGACATGTAGTGAGTACAACAGTAGAGGAGGAGTGCGAGCGGGAACATGAGCCTCACACCGGAATAAGCATTCACCAGACATCTCTTATCTCTTGTAAGAACTTGTCAGGTGAAAACCCGAAACGTACAGCCCTCCGCACGCCAACATCTCACGTTTTTTGTCTCCTCATTAATCTCAAGCGGTCAGACAGCTCTTTCTCCAGACCTCTCACAATAGACATGGAGGCTCAGCCTTCAGCTCTCTCCAGACCTCCCACTATAGACATGGAGACAGCCGTCAGCTCTCTCCAGACCTCTCACTATAGACATGGAGGGTCAGCCTTCAGCTCTCTCCAGACCTCTCACTATAGACATGGAGGGTCAGCCTTCAGCTCTCTCCAGACCTCTCACTATAGACATGGAGGGTCAGCCTTCAGCTCTCAACCTCCACTAGCTGGACACGACTCTCTCCAACTCTACAATAGACATGGAGCCAGCCGTCAGCTCTTTCCAGACCTCCCACTAAAAGACATGGAGGCTCAGCCGTCAGCTCTTTCTCCAGACCTTCCACTATAGACATGGAGGCTCAGCCTTCAGCTCTCTCCAGACCGCCCACTATAGACATGGAGGGTCAGCCGTCAGCTCTCTCCAGACCTCCCACTATAGACATGGAGGCTCAGCCGTCAGCTCTTTCTCCAGACCTTCCACTATAGACATGGAGGCTCAGCCGTCAGCTCTCTCCAGACCTCTCACAGTAGACAATGGAGGCTCAGCCTTCAGCTCTCTCCAGACCCCCCCATTATAGACATGGAGGCTCAGCCGTCAGCTCTCTCCAGACCTCCCACTATAGACATGGAGGCTCAGCCGTCAGCTCTCTCCAGACTTCCCACTATAGACATGGAGGCTCAGCCGTCAGCTCTCTCCAGACCTCCCACTATAGACATGGAAGCTCAGCCTTCAGCTCTCTCCAGACCCCCCCCCCACTATAGACATGGAGGCTCAGCCATCAGCTCTCTCCAAACTTCCCACTATAGACATGGAGGCTCAGTCCCCCAACTCTCTCCAGACCCCCCCCACTATAGACATGGAGGCTCAGCCATCAGCTCTCTCCAAACTTCCCACTATAGACATGGAGGCTCAGCCATCAGCTCTCTCCAAACTTCCCACTATAGACATGGAGGCTCAGCCCCCCAACTCTCTCCAGATCCCCCCCACTATAGACATGGAGGCTCAGCCTTCAGCTCTCTCCAGACCTCCCACTATAGACATGGAGGCTCAGCCTTCAGCTCTCTCCAGACCCTCCCACTATAGACATGGAGGCTCAGCAGTCAACTCTCTCCTGATCTCCCCACTATAGACATGGAGGCTCAGCCGTCAGCTCTCTCCAGACCCTCCACTATAGACATGGAGGCTCAGCCGCCAGCTCTCTCCAGACCCCCCACTATAGACATGGAGGCTCAGCCGTCCGCTCTCTCCAGACTTCCCACTATAGACATGGAGGCTCAGCCTTCAACTCTCTCCAGATCCCCCCACTATAGACATGGAGGCTCAGCCTTCAACTCTCCAGATCTCCCACTATAGACATGGAGGCTCAGCCGCATGCTCTCTCCAGACCCCCTCACTATAGACATGGAGGCTCAGCCATCAGCTCTCTCCAGACCCCCTCAATATAGACATGGAGGCTCAGCCATCAGCTCTCTCCAGACTTCCCACTATAGACATGGAGGCTCAGCAGTCAGCTCTCTCCAGACCCTCCACTATAGACATGGAGGCTCAGCCATCAGCTCTCTCCAGACCCCCCACTATAGACATGGAGGCTCAGCTGTCAGGTCTGTCAAAACCCCCCACTATAGACATGGAGGCTCAGCCGTCAGCTCTCTCCAGACCTCCCACTATAGACATGGAGGCTCAGCAGTCAGCTCTCTCCAGACCCTCCACTATAGACATGGGGGCTCAGAAGTCAGCTCTCACCAGACCACCCCACTATAGACATGGAGGCTCAGCCGTCAGCTTTCACCAGACCACCCCACTATAGACATAGAGGCTCAGCCGTCAGCTCTCTCCAGACCCTCCACTATACACATGGAGGCTCAGCCGTCAAGTCTCTCCAGACCCCCACTATAGACATGGAGGCTCAGGCCGTGTCCCGCATCTCTCCAGACCCCCACTATAGACATGGAGGCTCAGTCAGCTCTTCCAGACCCCCACTATAGGCATGGAGGCTCAGCCGTCAGTCTCTCCAGACCCCCACTATAGACATGGAGGCTCAGCGTCAGCTCTCTCAGACCCCCACTTACATGGAGCTCAGTCAGCTCTCTCCAGCCCCCACTATAGGATGGGGGCTCAGCCGTCAGCGCTCTCAGACCCACTATAGACATGGAGGCTCAGCGTCAGCTCTCTCCAGACCCCCACTATAGCATGGAGGCTCAGCCGTCAGCGCTCTTCAGACCTTCACTATAGCATGGAGGCTCAGCGTCAGCTCTCTCCAGACCCACTAATAGACATGGAGGCTCAGCTTCAGCTCTCTTCAGACTCTCCACTATAGCATGGAGGCTCAGCCAGTCAAGCTCTTACAGACCCCCCTACTGTAGACATGGAGGCTCAGCAGTCAGCTCTCTCCAGACCCCACTATAGACATGGAGGCTCAGCCGTCAGCTCTCTCCAGACCCCCTACTATAGACATGGAGCTCAGCAGTCAGCTCTCTCCAGACCCCCACTATAGACATGGAGGCTCAGTCAGCTCTCTCCAGACCCCCACTATAGTCATGGAGCTCAGCCGTCTGCTCCTCCAGACCCCCACTATAGACATGGAGGCTCAGGTCAGCTCTCTCCAGACCCCCACTATAGACATGGAGGCTCAGCCGTCAGCTCTCTCCAGACCCCCACTATAGACATGGAGGCTCAGTCAGCTCTCTCCAGACCCCCACTATAGACATGGAGGCTCAGCCGTCAGCTCTCTCCAGACCCCCTACTATAGACATGGAGGCTCAGCGTCAGCTCTCTCCAGACCCCCACTATAGACATGGAGGCTCAGTCAGCTCTCTCCAGACCCCCACTATAGGCATAGGCAGCGTCAGCTCTCTCCAGACCCCCACTATAGCATGAGGCTCAGCCGTCAGCTCTCTCCAGACCCCCACTATAGGCATGGAGGCTCAGCCGTCAGCTCTCTCCAGACCCCCACTATAGCATGGAGGCTCAGCCGTCAGCTCTCTCCAGACCCCCACTATGACATGGAGCTCAGTGCTTTCAGCCCCCAATAGCATGGAAGCAGCAGTCAGCTCTCTCCAGACCCCCACTATAGGCATGGAGGCTCAGCCGTCAGCTCTCTCCAGACCCCCACTATAGGCATGGAGGCTCAGCCGTCAGCACTCTACAGACCTTCACTATATACATGGAAGTTCAGCTCTGCAGACAGCTTTCTCTAGACATGCTCCACACACATGGACGCTCTGTTGACAGCTACATGGAGTTTCGCCAAACGTTCATGGGCTTTTAATGGGGAAAGAGGAGTTGAAAGCTTCTAAAGAGATCAAGTTTTGAAATCCAACATGTCCTCGCCTTTCCCCACATCATTATTTGGAGATCACCCCCATTCAGAGATACAGTCTGTTCTTCCTGCCTATATCGTCAGATGCGTCCGCATGCTCTCTGTACGGGCCACTCCACGACCTCTGCAGGACTCTTGGCAACTCACCATTCTTGGAGGCATGGAACTCACTGCTCTGCACTGGATGTCCTTCATCTGCCCTAGTGGAAGGGCGGGTTGCGGTATGGACATGAGACACCCGGGGGGGCCCCAAAACCCCCAAAACAAGGGCCACAAATTTATGAGACCCCCCACGGCTGCAACGCCCCTGACCAGCAGAGGCCCCCCTCTGTACAGCGACATATCCGGACCCCCGACTGACCACAGACTGGAAGTTTTGGGGTGGTCTGTTGGAAAGACAATGTTGGGGGGTCTTTTCCCCCTTTAAACCCTTAAAAAAAAAATTTCCACTGTTTTTTTCGTTCACCCTTTGAATTATTTTGGGCTGGAAATAAAGGGGCTGAAAACGAATCTGATAATGTCTGCCCAGGAGGACAAGATGCCAGAGACAGACCCCCTCCCCGTGAAATCATCTGGAAATCTGGGGGGGACAGGGCCCCCACCGAGGAAAAAGGGTTTTTTTGAAGGTCCCCCCCCCAAATTCAAAAACAAATTGAGGACCCCAAAAGCACCCCAAATCCCAGCCCCCCAGCCCAGCAGCCCCGAAGACCAGCGCCC
>JARQOD010004457.1:28821-54727 GCA_033576555.1 Oophaga sylvatica
TACGATCCCCTCTAGTTACAGGCCCCTTTCCCTCCCTAAACGTATGAGGGCCCCGTGCTCCAGGGTGATTTACATCACCTCTAGATACAGGCCCCTTCCTTCCTGAACGGTATGATGCGGTGCTCCATGGTGATTAAAACGTCACCTAAAATACGGGACCCGTCCCCTTTCCCCAAAACAAATGATCGGTGTTTCATGGGTTTATACGATCACCTCTAGATACAGAACACGTCTCCTCCCTGAACGTATGGGGTTTGTGCTCATGGTGATTAGTACGATCACCTCTAATACAGAACCGTCCCTCCTGAACAGTATGATGCCGGTGCTCCATGGTGATTAGTACGATCACCTCTAGATACAGGACCTGTCTCCTCCCTGAACGGTAATGCCGTGCCATGGGATTAGTACATCACTCTATAGGACCCGTCTCCTTCCTGAACATAGATGGCCGCGTGCCTGTGATTAATACTTCACCTCTAATACGGACCCTCCTCTGAACGTATGATGGTCGTGTGCTTCATGGTGATAGTACGATCACCTCTAGATACAGAACACTCTCCTCCCTGAACAGTATGATGGTCTGTGCTTCATGTGATTATACGATCACCTCTAGATACAGAACACGTCTCCTCCCTGAATGATGTCCGTGTGCTCCATGTGATTGTACATCACCTCTAGATACAGGACTGTCTCCTCCCTGAACGGTATGATGGCGTGTCTCCATGGTGATTAGTACGATCACTCTAATACAGGACCGTTCCTTCCTGAACAGTATGATGGCCGCGTGCTCCATGGTGATTAATAGTTCACCTCTAATACAGGACCCGTTCCTTCCTGAACGGTATGATGGTCGGTGCTTCATGGTGATTAGTACATCACTCTGATACAGAACACGTCTCCTCCCTGAACATATATGTCCGTGTGCTCCATGGTGATTAGTACATCACCTCAGATCAGACCCGCCCTTCCTGAACAGTATGATGCCGCGTGCTCCAGGTGATTGTATATACCTCAAACAGAACACTCTCCTCCCTGAACAGTATGATGTCCGTGTGCTCCATGGTATAGTACGATCACCCTAGAACAGACCGTCTCCTCCGAACGGTACGATGGCTGTGTGCTCCATGGTGATTAGTACGATCACCTCTAGATACAGGACCCTCTCCTTCCTGAACGGATGATGGCTGCGTGCTCAGGGATTAGTACGTCCCTCTAGATCAGGACCCGTCTCCTTCCTGAACGTGTGATGGCCGGTGCTTCATGGGATTAGTACGATCACCTCTAGATACAGACCCGTCTCCTCCTGAACAGTATGAGTCCGTGTGCTCATGGTGATTCGTACGATCACCTCTAGATCAGACCCTCCCTCCTGAACGTACGATGGCCGTGTGCTCCATGGTGATAGTACGATCACCTCTAGATACAGGACCCGTCTCCTCCCTGAACGGTAGATGGCCGTGTGCTCCATGGTGATAGTACGATCATCTCTAGATACAGGACCCTCTCCTTCCTGAACGGTAGATGGCCGTGTCTTCATGGTGATAGTACGATCACCTCAGATACAGACCCGTCTCCTTCCTGAACTGATGATGGCCGTGTGCCCAGGTGATTAGTACGATCACCTCTAGATACCGGACCCGTCTTCTCCCTGAACGGAAGATGGCCGTGTGCTCCATGGTGATTAGTACGATCACCTCTAGATACAGACTCTCTCCTCCCTGAACGATGAGGCCGTGTGCTCCATGGTGATAGTACGATCACCTCTATTACAACTGTATGATGCCGTGTGCTCCATGGTGATTGGTACATCACCCATACAGGACCCGTCTCTCCTGAACGGTACGATGGCCGTGTGCTCCATGGTGTTAGTCATCACCTCTAGATACAGACCCGTTCCTCCGAACGGTACGATGCGTGTGCTCCATGGTGATTATTACGATCCCTCTAGATACAGGACCCGTCTCCTCCTTAACGTATGATGGCTGCGTCTCCATGGTGATTATACATCACCTCTAGATACAACTGTATATGCCGGTGCCCATGTGATTAGTACGATCACCTCTAGATACAGGACCGTCTCCTCCCTGAACGGTATGATGGCCGTGTGCTCCATGGTGATAGACGATCACCTCTAGATACAGGACCCGTCTCCTCCCTGAACGGTAGATGGCGTGTGCTCCATGTGATTAGTACGATCACCTCTAGATACAGGACCCGTCTCCTTCCTGAACAGTATGATGGCGTGTGCTCCATGGTGATTATACAATCACCTCTAGATACAGGACCCGTCTCTTCTGAACTGTATGATGGCCGTGTCTACATGGTGATTAGTACGATCACCTCTAATACAGACCGTCTCCTCCCTGAACGGTATGATGGCCCGTGCTCCATGGTGATAGTACGATCACCTCTAGATACAACTGTTGATGGCCGTGTGCTCATGGTGATTAGTCGATCACTTCTAGATACAGACCCGTCTCCTCCTGAACGTACGATGCCGTGTGCTCCAGTGATAGTACATCACCTCTAGATACAGGACCCGTCTCCTTCCTGAACGGTATGATGCCGTGTGCACCATGGTGATTAGTACGATCACCTCTAGATACAGGACCCGTCTCCTTCCTGAACGGTATGATAGCTGTCACATGGTGATAGTACATCACCTCTAGATACAGGACCGTCTCCTCCCTGAACGTTGATGGCCGTGTGCTCCATGGTATTAGTACGATCACTCTAGATACAGACCCGTCTCTCCTGACGGTATGATAGCCGTGTGCACTGGTGACAGTACGATCACCTCTAATACAGGACCCGTCTCCTCCTGAACGATGATGGCACGTGCTCCATGGTGATATCGATCACCTTAGATACAGGACCCGTCTCCTCCTGAACGGTACGAGGCCGTGTGCTCCATGTGATAGACGATCACTCAGAACGACCCGTCTCCTCCCTGAACGGTAGATGGCCGTGTGCTCATGGTGATTAGTACATCACCTCTAGATACAACGTTTGGCCGTGTGCTCCATGGTGATTAGTACGATCACCTCTAGATACAGGACCCGTCTCCTCCCTGAACGGTAATGCGTGTCATGTGATTACGATACTCTAGATCAGGACCCTCTCCTTCTGAACTAGATGGCCGGTGCTCCATGTGATTATACGTCCTTAGATACAGACCTCTCCTCCTGAACGTATGAGGCTGCTTCATGGGATGTACGATCACCCTAGATACAACAGTATGATGCCGTGTGCCCATGGGATTAGTACATCACCTCTAATACAGGACCTCCCTCTGAACGTATGATGGCGGTGCCCATGTGATTATAGACACTCTAGATACAGACCCTCCTCCTGAGTATGATGCCGTGTGCATGGTGATTAGACGATCACCTCTAGAACAGGACCTCCCTCCCTGAACGTAGAGGCGTGCTCCATGTGATAGTACGATCACTCTAGTACGACCCGCCCTCCTGAACGTAGATGGCTGTGCTCATGGTGATTAGTACGTCACCTCTAGATACAGGACCGTCTCCTTCTGAACGGTTGATGGCCGTGTGCTCATGGTGATTAGTACGATCACCTCTAGATACAGGACCCGTCTCCTCCCTGAACGTATGATGGCCGTGTGCTCCATGGTGATTAGTACGATCACCTCTAGATACAGGACCGTCTCCTCCCTACTACAGGCCGGTCTCCATGGTATTATCATACCTCTGTCAGACCCGTCTCCTCCTACGATAGGCCTGTGCTCCTGTGATTATCGATCTCTCTAATAAGGACCTCCCTCTACGATTGCCTTGCTTAGGGATTAGTCGTATTAGATACAGGACCCGTCTCCTTCCTGAACGTATAGGGTGTGTCCATGGTTAGACGATCACCTCTAGTACGGACCGTCTCTCCCTGAACGTAGATGCCGTGTGCTCCATGGTGATTATTCGATCACCTCTAGATACAGGCCCGTCTCCTCCCTGAACGTATGAGGCCGGTGCTCCATGGTGATTAGTACGATCACCTTAGTACAACTGTTGTGCCGTGTCTCATGGTGTTGGTCGATATTAGATACGACCCGTCTCCTCCCTGAACGGTATGATGGCCGTGTGCTCCATGGTGATTAGTACGATCACCTCTAGATACAGGACCCGTCTCCTTCCTGAACGTATGATGGCCGTGTGCTCCATGGTGATTAGTACGATCACCTCTAGATACAGGACCCGTCTCCTCCCTGAACGGTATGATGCCGTGTGCTCCATGGTGATTAGTACGATCACCTCTAGATACAGGACCCGTCTCCTCCTGAACGTATGATGGCCGTGTGCTCCATGGTGATTAGTACGATCACCTCTAGATACAGGACCGTCTCCTCCCTGAACGGTATGATGGCCGTGTGCTCCATGGTGATTAGTACGATCACCTCTAGATACAGGACCGTCTCCTCCTGAACGGTATGATGGCCTGTGCTCCATGGTGATTAGTACGATCACCTCTAGATACAGGACCGTCTCCTCCCTGAACGGTATGATGGCCGTGTGCTCCATGGTGATTAGTACGATCACCTCTAGATACAGGACCGTCTCCTCCTGAACGTATGATGGCCGCGTGCTCCATGGTGATTAGTACGATCACCTCTAGATACAGGACCCGTCTCCTTCCTGAACGGTATGATGTCGTGTGCTTCATGGTGATTAGTACGATCACCTCTAGATACAGGACCGTCTCCTCCCTGAACGTATGATGGCCGTGTGCTCCATGGTGATTAGTACGATCACCTCTAGATACAGGACCCGTCTCCTTCCTGAACGTATGATGTCCGTGTGCTTCATGGTGATTAGTACGATCACCTCTAGATACAGACCCGTCTCCTCCTGAACGGTATGATGGCCGTGTGCTCCATGGTGATTAGTACGATCACCTCTAGATACAGGACCCGTCTCCTTCCTGAACGGTATGATGCCGTGTGCTTCATGGTGATTAGTACGATCACCTCTAGATACAGGACCGTCTCCTCCTGAACGGTATGATGGCCGTGTGCTCCATGGTGATTAGTACGATCACCTCTAGATACAGGACCCTCTCCTTCCTGAACGGTATGATGGCCGTGTGCTCCATGGTGATTAGTACGATCACCTCTAGATACAGGACCGTCTCTCCTGAACGGTATGATGGCCGTGTGCTCCATGGTGATTAGTACGATCACCTCTAGATACAGGACCCGTCTCCTTCCTGAACGGTATGATGTGCCACGTGCTCCATGGTGATTAGTACGATCACCTCTAGATACAGGACCGTCTCCTTCCTGAACGGTATGATGGCGTGTGCTTCATGGTGATTAGTACGATCACCTCTAGATACAGGACCGTCTCCTCCCTGAACGGTATGATGTCCGTGCTCCATGGTGATTAGTACGATCACCTCTAGATACAGGACCCGTCTCCTTCCTGAACGTATGAGGGTCCGTGTGCTTCATGGTGATTAGTACGATCACCTCTAGATACAGGACCCGTCTCCTCCCTGAACGGTATGATGTCCGTGTGCTCCATGGTGATTAGTACGATCACCTCTAGATACAGGACCCGTCTCCTTCCTGAACAGTATGATGTCCGTGTGCTTCATGGTGATTAGTACGATCACCTCTAGATACAGGACCCGTCTCCTTCCTGAACGGTATGATGTCCGTGTGCTTCATGGTGATTAGTACATCCATCTAGTAGATGTACCAGACTAATATGGAGACGCACAATTTTCTTCCGCCATCTTGTCAGTTGTGCTCATCATTTGATGTTAATCAGCCTATAAGCTTCTATAGCCGCAACATCATTCACTGAAATTTTCCAAGTTATTTAAAAGACTCAAGACTTTTTTTTATTATGGGCCTTCGATCTAAGAGGCAGGACGATGCTTATTGTACTCGGCACCTGTTAGAGCAGTCGCTCATCATTCCTGCTGACGCTTCAGCTGCTTCACATCAACAGAGCAGCTCTCCTTTCTCCGCTCTGTGTCGAAGGAGCCCTGCGCGCTCTCTGCACACGCCGGGGAGCCCTGCGCGCTCTCTGCACACGCCGGGGAGCCCTGCGCGCGCTCTGCACACGCCGGGGAGCCCTGCGCGCGCTCTGAACACGCCGGGGAGCCCTGCGCCGCGCGCTCTGCACACGCCGGAGAGCCCTGCGCGCTCTCTGCACACGCCGGGGAGCCCTGCGCGCGCTCTGAACACGCCGGGGAGCCCTGCGCGCGCTCTGCACACGCCGGGGAGCCCTGCGCGCGCTCTGCACACGCCGGGGAGCCCTGCGCGCGCTCTGCACACGCCGGGGAGCCCTGCGCGCTCTCTGCACACGCCGGGGAGCCCTGCGCGCGCTCTGCAGACGCCGGGGAGCCCTGCGCGCGCTCTGCACACGCCGGGGAGCCCTGCGCGCGCTCTGAACACGCCGGGGAGCCCTGCGCGCGCTCTGCACACGCCGGGGAGCCCTGCGCGCGCTCTGCACACGCCGGGGAGCACTCTTTACAGAAGGAGTTTACTGGGTGACGCTCCACGATGTTCTGTGCAGACGTCGTGTTACTGCCGTCTCCTGTGGATTTAGAGACAGCCTTGTAGCCGCTCAGTAACGTCCTCCATCCTTCAGGGACAATACGCATTTATAAATTCCTTTTATGTGGCGCTGAGCAGTCTCCTCACAGATGGGGGTGGTCACATCAGCAGTGAGTGGCCCAGACCCTGGACACAATGCGGACCACCACTACTGACACTGCTAGGTGCTGTAATTGGGGACTGTCCATGGAGTCATCACCTTGGGGGGCTCTTGGACCCCACGGCCCGGCAGCCCACTTCTGCACTTGTCTCGCCCTCTGTTATCGCCCTAAACCTGTCAGTGCTCAGTCCTGGAATCCAGGTCAGTGGTAAAGAGCTTAGGGCGAGCTCCTTACAGGAGGACCTCACTCACCTCCAAGCTCTTAAGGAGTTTATATTCTCAGTTAACCCTCAGCTGGCTGTGCTACGACGTCTGCAGAATGTTACCCTGACTGAAGGCAGAGGTCTAGAGGGGTCCTGGCCCCGGTCTCACACACAAGCCGAGGAGGCAGGATGGTGCCGGAGCTGCTCCACGTCTCACGACATAGAACACGCCTCACCCGGAGTACCGCAACAGTCACTGCAGCGTGCTGAGGCGTGTGTCACACGCAGGGGATACGTGTGCGGCGAGATGAGCAGTGCAGAGATACGTGTGCAGTGAGGCAAGAGCAGTGCGGAGATACGTATGCAGTGAGACGAGCAGTGCGGAGATACGTATGCAGTGAGACGAGCAGTGCGGAGATATGTGTGCGGCGAGACGAGAAGTGCGGAGATACGTATGCAGTGAGACGAGCAGTGCAGAGATACGTGTGCAGTGCAGCGAGGCAAGAGCAGTGCGGAGAAACGAGTGCAGTGAGACGAGCAGTGCGGAGATACGTGTGCGGTGAGACAAGAGCAGTGCGGAGACACGTGTGCGGTGAGAAGAGCAGTGCGGAGACACGTGTGCGGGGAGACAAGCAGTGCGGAGATACGTGTGCGGTGAGACGAGCAGTGCGGAGATACGTGTGCGGTGAGACGAGCAGTGCGGAGATGTGTGTGCGGTGAGAAGAGCAGTGCGGAGATACGTGTGCGGCGAGACAAGAGCAGTGCGGAGATACATGTGCGGTGAGACGAGCAGTGCGGAGATGTGTGTGCGGTGAGAAGAGCAGTGCGGAGATACGTGTGCGCGAGACAAGAGCAGTGCGGAGATACGTGTGCGGCGAGACAAGAGCAGTGCGGAGATACGTGTGCGGCGAGACAAGAGCAGTGCGGAGATACATGTGCGGGAGACGAGCAGTGCGGAGATACGTGTGCGGTGGACAAGAGCAGTGCGGAGATACGTGTGCATGCAGTGAGATGTGCGCAGTAAGAGATACGTGTGCAGTGAGATGTGTGCAGTAAGGAGATACGTGTGCAGTGCAGTGAGATGTGCGCAGTAAAGAGATACGTGTGCAGTGCGGTGAGATGTGCGCAGTAAGGAGATACGTGTGCAGTGTGGTGAGACAAGCTGTGAGGAGATACGTGTGCAGTGCGGTGAGATGTGAGCAGTAAGGGGATACATGTGCAGTGCGGTGAGATGTGCGCAGTAAAGAGATACGTGTGCAGTAAGGAGATACGTGTGCAGTGAGATGTGTGCAGTAAGGAGATACGTGTGCAGTGCAGTGAGATGTGCGCAGTAAAGAGATACGTGTGCAGTGAGATGTGTGCAGTAAGGAGATACGTGTGCAGTGCAGTGAGATGTGCGCAGTAAAGAGATACGTGTGCAGTGCGGTGAGATGTGCGCAGTAAGGAGATACGTGTGCAGTGTGGTGAGACAAGCTGTGAGGAGATACGTGTGCAGTGCGGTGAGATGTGTGCAGTAACGAGATACGTGTGCAGTGCGGTGAGATGTGTGCAGTAACAAGATACGTGTGTGGTGAGACAAGCTGTGAGGAGATACGTGTGCAGTGGGGTGAGATGTGCGCAGTAAGGGGATACGTGTGCAGTGCAGTGAGATGTGCGCAGTAAGGAGATACGTGTGCAGTGCAGTGAGATGTGTGCAGTAACAAGATACGTGTGCAGTGCAGTGAGATGTGCGCAGTAAGGGGATACGTGTGCAGTGTGGTGAGACAAGCTGTGAGGAGATACGTGTGCAGTGCGGTGAGACAAGCTGTGAGGATATACGGTTGCAGTGCGGTGAGTGTGCGCAGTAAAGAGTACGTGTGCAGTGCGTGAATGTGCACAGTAAGGAGATACATGTGCAGTGTGGTGAGACAAGCTGTGAGGAGATACGTGTGCAGTGCGGTGAGATGTGTGCAGTAACGAGATACGTGTGCAGTGCAGTGAGATGTGCGCAGTAAGGAGATACGTGTGCAGTGTGGTGAGACAAGCTGTGAGGAGATACGTGTGCAGTGCGGTGAGATGTGCGCAGTAAGGGGATACGTGTGCAGTGCGGTGAGATGTGTGCAGTAATGAGATACGTGTGCAGTGCGGTGAGATGTGCGCAGTAAGGAGATACGTGTGCAGTGTGGTGAGATGTGCGCAGTAAGGAGATACGTGTGCAGTGTGGTGAGACAAGCTGTGAGGAGATACGTGTGCAGTGTGGTGAGACAAGCTGTGAGGAGATATGTGTGCAGTGCGGTGAGATGTGCGCAGTAAGGGGATACGTGTGCAAAGCGGTGAGATGTGCGCAGTAAGGGGATACGTGTGCAGTGCGGTGAGACAAGCTGTGAGGAGATACATGTGCAGTGCGGTGAGATGTGTGCAGTAACGAGATACGTGTGCAGTGCGGTGAGATGTGTGCAGTAACAAGATACGTGTGCAGTGTGGTGAGACAAGCTGTGAGGAGATACGTGTGCAGTGGGGTGAGATGTGCGCAGTAAGGGGAAACGTGTGCAGTGCAGTGAGATGTGCGCAGTAAGGAGATACCTGTGCAGTGTGGTGAGATGTGTGCAGTGCGGTGAGACAAGCTGTGAGGAGATACGTGTGCAGTGCGGTGAGATATGTGCAGTAAGGGGATACGTGTGCAGTGCAGTGAGATATGTGCAGTAAGGGGATACGTGTGCAGTGCGGTGAGATGTGTGCAGTAAGGAGATACGTGTGCAGTGCGGTGAGATGTGCGCAGTAAGGGATACGTGTGCAGTGCGGTGAGATGTGCGCAGTGCGGTGAGATGAGTAGTTATAGGTGGAATATACATAGACCCGAGCACCTGTCACTGGCAGCTGACGGGCAGCACTGCATCACACACTGTCACTTCCACATGCGATCACCCACCGTGTGTGTAGATGTTGCCCAGCTCGTTGTGCAGGTAGAAGAGGCTCCGCACGCACTCCGCTCCGCTGGCCACAGGCCGGTACCCCGTCAGTACAAACTTGTTGAACTGCAGGTGAGGGGGCGATCCGGCCCAGTCCAGCAGCCGGGGGCCGCTCAGGAACGCCATCATAGACTCCGAGAGAGGATCAGCTGCAGCGGGACATCGCCGGCCGTCGGGGCTAGGGCAGGCGGCGGGGGTCTCTGTCCCATGCAGCAGGCAGTGAGGCGTCTGCTCAGCCACAGATGCAGCAGGTGACCCCCTCACATGAGGGAGGGTCCAGCGTCTAATCCCCCACGTCAGGCCGGAGGCAGTGTCCTCAGGGCCACACGTCCTGGCATCCGGCAACCACCTGTCACCTCCCCCGACCACCGAGCAGCAACCGGCTACATGCTGACATCACCGGAATACACAGCTGCCACCAGGGAGGGCGGCCCCCCGAGTCAGCCGGAACGCAGACCCTCTGCCCATGTCAGGGGGCACACAGCCACATCCTGCTGACGGGGTCTGTCACCAACTCTCCGGGGGGTCTCTCCCTGAGGATGTTGGCATAGGCTATGGGTCTTTCTCTCTATGTCTGAACGGGCCGGGGTCTCTCCCAGATGATGTCGGAACGGGCCGGGGGTCTCTCCCAGATGATGTCGGAACGGGCCGGGGGTCTCTCCCAGATGATGTTGGAACGGGCCGGGGGTCTCACCCAGATGATGTCGGAACGGGCAGGGGGTCTCTCCCAGATGATGTCGGAATGGCCGGGGGTCTCTCCCAGATGATGTCGGAACGGGCCGGGGGTCTCTCCCAGATGATGTCGGAACGGGCCGGGGGTCTCTCCCAGATGATGTCGGAACGGGCCGGGGGTCTCTCCCAGATGATGTCGGAACGGGCCGGGGGTCTCTCCCAGATGATGTTGAGCCGGGGGTCCCTCTATGTGGGTCCGGGCCGGGGGTCACTCTATGTGGGTCCGGGCCGGAGATCTCGTCCTGACTATGAGGGTACAGGCCGGGGGTCCCTCCAGGACTATGTGGGTACGGGCCAGGGGTCCCTCCCGGACTATGTGGGTACGGGCCAGGGGTCTCTCCCTGACAATGTGGGTACGGGCCGGGGGTCTCTCCCTGACTAGGTGGGTCCGGGCCGGGGGTCTCTCCCTCGCTATGTGGGTCTGGGCCGGGGTCTCTCCCTGACTAGGTGGGTCCGGGCCGGGGGTCTCTCCCTGACTAGGTGGGTCCGGGCCGGGGGTCTCTCCCTCGCTATGTGGGGCCGGGGGTCTCTCCCTGACTATGTGGGTCCGGGCCGGGGGTCTCTCCCTGACTATGTGGGTACGGGCCGGGGTCTCTCCCTGACTATGTGGGTCCGAGCCGGGGGTCTCTCCCTGACTATGTGGGTACGGGCCGGGGGTCTCTCCCTGACTATGTGGGTACGGGCCGGGGGTCTCTCCCTGACTATGTGGGTACGGGCCGGGGGTCTCTCCCTGACTATGTGGGTACGGGCCGGGGGTCTCTCTCTGACTATGTGGGTCCGGGCCGGGGGTCTCTTCCTCGCTATGTGGATCCGGGCCGGGGGTCTCTCCCTCACTATGTGGGTCCGGGCCGGGGTCTCTCCCTCACTATGTGGGTCCAGGCCGGGGGTCCCTCTCTGACTATGTGGGTACGGGCAGGGGGTCTCTCCCTCGCTATGTGGTCCGGGCCGGGGGTCTCTCCCTCGCTATGTGGTCCGGGCCGGGGGTCTCTCCCTCGCTATGTGGGTCTGGGCCGGGGGTCTCTCCCTGACTATGTGGGTCCGGGCCGGGGGTCTCTCCCTCGCTATGTGGGTCCGGGCCGGGGGTCCCTCTCTGACTATGTGGGTCCGGGCCGGGGTCTCTCCCTGACTGTGGGGTCTCGCCTTCTGTCGGGGGTCTCACCCTCTGTCGGGGTCTCGTCCTCTGTCGGGGGTCTCACCCTCTATCGGGGTCTCGTCCTCTGTCGGGGGCCTCACCCTCTGTCGGGGTCTCGTCCAATGTCGGGGTCTCGTCCAATGTCGGGGTCTCGTCCTCTGTCGGGGGCCTCACCCTCTGTCGGGGGTCTCGCCCTCTGTCGGGGGTCTCGCCATCTGTCGGGGTCTCGTCCTCTGTCGGGGGCCTCACCCTCTGTCGGGGGTCTCAGTCCGGGTACAGGCGCTGCGCCGCAGGATGTGACGGTGCCGGTGTCCGGCTTCCTCCCTCCGGCACCGGCTCCCGCTGTCCTCGGCCGCTGCAGGCTCCGCCCCCCTCACTGCATTGGCTGCTTCTCACTGATCCTTTCCCGCCCACTGCGCGCTCAACACTGACCCCGCCCTTCCACGCCACACTGAATGAAGCGGTCTCCAGGCAACCAGAGACCACGCCTCTGAGGTGGAGCCAAAACGGGTGCTCTGTGAGTAAAAAGAGCGGGCTGCGGGGCGGAGCTTAGTATTGGTGGTGTACTCGGCGCGGATGAGGGAGACGGGTCAGGGGTTCGGTGCGGATGAGGGAGGACTGGTCGGGGGTTCGGTGTGGGAGGCCTGGTCGGGGGTTCGGTGTGAGGACTGGTCGGGGGTTCGGTGTGGGAGGACGGGTCAGGGGTTCGGTGTGGGAGGACGGTCGGGGGTTCGGTGTGGGAGGCCTGGTCGGGGGTTCGGTGTGGGAGGCCTGGTCGGGGGTTCGGTGTGAGGACTGGTCGGGGGTTCGGTGTGGATGAGGGAGGACTGGTCGGGGTTCGGTGTGGGAGGCCTGGTCGGGGGTTCGGTGTGAGGACTGGTCGGGGTTCGGTGTGGGAGGACGGGTCAGGGGTTCGGTGAGGGAGGACTGGTCGGGGGTTCGGTGTGGGAGGCCTGGTCGGGGTTCGGTGTGAGGACTGGTCGGGGTTCGGTGTGGGAGGACTGGTCAGGGGTTCGGTGAGGGAGGACTGGTCGGGGGTTCGGTGTGGGAGGACAGGGTTGAGGGTTCCATGCGGATGAGGGAGGACGGGTTGAGGGTTCCGTGCGGATGAGGGAGGACGGGTCAGGGGTTTGGTGAGGGAGGACTGGTCGAGGGTTCGGTGTGGGAGGCCTGGTCGAGGGTTCGTGTGGGAGGACAGGGTCGAGGGTTCCGTGCGGATGAGGGAGGACGGGTCGAGGGTTCCGTGCGGATGAGGGAGGACTGGTCGAGGGTTCGGTGCGGATGAGGGAGGAAGGGTCAGGGGTTCTGTGCAGATGAGGGAGGACGGGTCGGGGGTTCGGTGAGGGAGGACGGGTCGAGTGTTTGGTGCGGATGAGGGAGGACGGGTCAGGGGTTCGGTGTGGGAGGACTGGTCGGGGGTTCGGTGAGGGAGGACTGGTCGGGGGTTCGGTGAGGGAGGACGGGTCGGGGGTTCCGTGCGGATGAGGGAGGACTGGTCGAGTATTTGGTGCGGATGAGGGAGGACTGGTCGGGGGTTCGGTGAGGGAGGACAGGGTCGAGGGTTCCGTGCGGGTGAGGAAGGACTGGTCGAGTATTTGGTGCGGATGAGGGAGGACGGGTCAGGGGTTCGGTGTGGGAGGACTGGTCGAGGGTTCGGTGAGGGAGGACGGGTCAGGGGTTCCGTGCGGATGAGGGAGGTCGGGTTCAGTGAGTGAGGACGGGTCAGGGGTTCCGTGCAGATGAGGGAGGACGGGTCGAGTGTTTGGTGCGGATGAGGGAGGACGGGTCGGGGGTTCGGTGTGGGAGGACTGGTCGGGGGTTCGGTGAGGGAGGACTGGTCGGGGGTTCCGTGCGGATGAGGGAGGACTGGTCGGGGGTTCGGTGAGGGAGGACAGGGTCGAGGGTTCCGTGCGGATGAGGAAGGACTGGTCGAGTATTTGGTGCGGATGAGGGAGGACGGGTCAGGGGTTCGGTGTGGGAGGACTGGTCGGGAGTTCGGTGAGGGAGGACGGGGTCAAGGGTTCCGTGCGGATGAGGGAGGACTGGTCGAGTATTTGGTGCGGATGAGGGAGGACGGGTCGGGGGTTCGGTGAGGGAGGACGGGGTCGAGGGTTCCGTGCGGATGAGGGAGGACTGGTCGAGTATTTGGTGCGGATGAGGGAGGACTGGTCCGGGGTTCGGTGTGGGAGGACTGGTCGGGAGTTCGGTGAGGGAGGACGGGGTCAAGGGTTCCGTGCGGATGAGGGAGGACTGGTCGAGTATTTGGTGCGGATGAGGGAGGACGGGTCGGGGGTTCGGTGAGGGAGGACGGGGTCGAGGGTTCCGTGCGGATGAGGGAGGACTGGTCGAGTATTTGGTGCGGATGAAGGAGGACTGGTCGGGGTTCGGTGTGGGAGGACTGGTCGGGGGTTCGGTGAGGGAGGACGGGTCGGGGGTTCCGTGCGGATGAGGGAGGACTGGTCGAGTATTTGGTGCGGATGAGGGAGGACTGGTCGGGGGTTCGGTGAGGGAGGACAGGGTCGAGGGTTCCGTGCGGGTGAGGAAGGACTGGTCGAGTATTTGGTGCGGATGAGGGAGGACGGGTCAGGGGTTCGGTGTGGGAGGACTGGTCGAGGGTTCGGTGAGGGAGGACGGGTCAGGGGTTCCGTGCGGATGAGGGAGGTCGGGTTCAGTGAGTGAGGACGGGTCAGGGGTTCCGTGCAGATGAGGGAGGACGGGTCGAGTGTTTGGTGCGGATGAGGGAGGCGGGTCGGGGGTTCGGTGTGGGAGGACTGGTCGGGGGTTCGGTGAGGGAGGACTGGTTGGGGGTTCCGTGCGGATGAGGGAGGACTGGTCGGGGGTTCGGTGAGGGAGGACAGGGTCGAGGGTTCCGTGCGGATGAGGAAGGACTGGTCGAGTATTTGGTGCGGATGAGGGAGGACGGGTCAGGGGTTCGGTGTGGGAGGACTGGTCGGGAGTTCGGTGAGGGAGGACGGGGTCAAGGGTTCCGTGCGGATGAGGGAGACTGGTCGAGTATTTGGTGCGGATGAGGGAGGACGGGTCGGGGGTTCGGTGAGGGAGGACGGGGTCGAGGGTTCCGTGCGGATGAGGGAGGACTGGTCGAGTATTTGGTGCGGATGAGGGAGGACTGGTCCGGGGTTCGGTGAGGGAGGACGGGTCGAGTTTGGTGCGGATGAGGGAGGACGGGTCGAGTATTTGGTGTGGATGAGGGAGGACGGGTCAGGGGTTCGGTGTGGGAGGACAGGGTCGAGGGTTCCGTGCGGATGAGGAAGGACTGGTCGAGTATTTGGTGCGGATGAGGGAGGACGGGTCAGGGGTTCGGTGTGGGAGGACTGGTCGGGGGTTCGGTGAGGGAGGACGGGGTCAAGGGTTCCGTGCGGATGAGGGAGGACTGGTCGAGTATTTGGTGTGGATGAGGGAGGACAGGTCGGGGGTTCGGTGTGGGAGGACTGGTTGAGTATTTGGTGCGGATGAGGGAGGACGGGGTCGAGGGTTCCGTGCGGATGAGGGAGGACTGGTCGAGTATTTGGTGCGGATGAGGAAGGACTGGTCGGGGGTTCGGTGAGGGAGGACGGGTCGAGTGTTTGGTGCGGATGAGGGAGGACGGGTCGAGTATTTGGTGTGGATGAGGGAGGTCGGGGGTTCGGTGAGGGAGGATGGGGTCGAGGGTTCCGTGCGGATGAGGGAGGACGGGTCGAGGGTTCCGTGCGGATGAGGGAGGACTGGTCGAGTGTTTGGTGCGGATGAGGGAGGTCAGGGGTTCGGTGAGGAGGATGGGTCAGGGGTTCCGTGCGGATGAGGGAGGATGGGTCGAGTGTTTTGTTCGGTGTGGGAGGACTGGTCGGGGGTTCGGTGAGGGAGGGATGGGTCAGGGGTTCCGTGCGGATGAGGGAGGACTGGTTGGAGGTTCGGTGTGGGAGGACGGGTCGGGGGTTCCGTGCGGATGAGGGAGGACGGGTCGGGGGTTCGGTGAGGATGAGGGAGATCGGGTCGAGGGTTCCATGCGGATGAGGGAGGAGGGGTCGAGTGTTTTGTTCGGTGTGGGAGGACTGGTCGGGGGTTCGGTGAGGGAGGACTTGTCGGGGATTCGGTGAGGGAGGGATGGGTCAGGGGTTCCGTGCGGATGAGGGAGGACTGGTTGGAGGTTCGGTGTGGGAGGACGGGTCGGGGGTTCCGTGCGGATGAGGGAGGACGGGTCGGGGGTTCGGTGAGGGGGACGGGTCGGGAGTTCGGTGAGGATGAGGGAGATCGGGTCGAGGGTTCCATGCGGATGAGGGAGGACGGGTCGAGTGTTTGGTGCGGAGGATGGGTCAGGGGTTCCGTGCGGATGAGGGAGGACGGGTCGAGTGTTTTGTTCGGTGTGGGAGGACTTGTCGGGGATTCGGTGAGGGAGGGATGGGTCAGGGGTTCCGTGCGGATGAGGGAGGACTGGTTGGAGGTTCGGTGTGGGAGGATGGGTCGGGGGTTCCGTGCGGATGAGGGAGGACGGGTCGGGGGTTCGGTGAGGGGGACGGGTCAGGGGTTCGGTGAGGATGAGGGGATCGGGTCGAGGGTTCCATGCGGATGAGGGAGGACGGGTCGGGGGTTCTGTGCGGATGAGGAAGGACGGGTCGGGGGTTCCGTGCGGATGAGGGAGGACGGGTCGGGGGTTCGGTGAGGGAGGACGGGTCGGGGGTTCGGTGTGGAGGACTGGTCGGGGGTTCGGTGAGGGAGGACGGGTCAGGGGTTCCGTGCGGATGAGTGAGGACGGTCGGGTGTTCGGTGTGGATGAGGGAGGTCGGGTTCGGTGAGTGAGGACGGGTCAGGGTTCCGTGCAGATGAGGGAGGACGGGTCGAGTGTTTGGTGCGGATGAGGGAGGACGGGTCAGGGGTTCGGTGTGGGAGGACTGGTCGGGGGTTCGGTGAGGGAGGACGGGTCGGGGGTTCCGTGCGGATGAGGGAGGACTGGTCGGGGGTTCAGTGAGGGAGGACGGGTCGGGGGTTCCGTGCGGATGAGGGAGGACTGGTCGAGTATTTGGTGCGGATGAGGGAGGACTGGTCGGGGGTTCGGTGAGGGAGGACAGGGTCGAGGGTTCCGTGCGGATGAGGAAGGACTGGTCGAGTATTTGGTGCGGATGAGGGAGGACGGGTCAGGGGTTCGGTGTGGGAGGACTGGTCGGGGGTTCGGTGAGTGAGGATGGGGTCAAGGGTTCCGTGCGGATGAGGGAGGACTGGTCGAGTATTTGGTGCGGATGAGGGAGGACGGGTCGGGGGTTCGGTGTGGGAGGACTGGTCGAGTATTTGGTGCGAATGAGGGAGGACTGGTCGGGGGTTCCGTGCGGATGAGGGAGGACTGGTCGAGTATTTGGTGCGGATGAGGGAGGACTGGTCGGGGGTTCGGTGAGGGAGGACGGGTCGAGTGTTTGGTGCGGATGAGGGAGGACGGGTCGAGTGTTTGGTGCGGATGAGGGAGGACGGGTCGAGTATTTGGTGTGGATGAGGGAGGACGGGTCAGGGGTTCGGTGTGGGAGGACGGGTCGGGGGTTCGGTGAGGGAGGATGGGGTCGAGGGTTCCGTGCGGATGAGGGAGGACGGGTCGAGGGTTCCGTGCGGATGAGGGAGGACTGGTCGAGTGTTTGGTGCGGATGAGGGAGGACGGGTCGGGGGTTCGGTGAGGGAGGACGGGTCGAGTGTTTGGTATGGAGGATGGGTCAGGGGTTCCGTGCGGATGAGGGAGGACGGGTCGAGTGTTTTGTTCGGTGTGGGAGGACTGGTCGGGGGTTCGGTGAGGGAGGGATGGGTCATGTCAGGATTCCGTCTGGGTTGGAGCCGATGTTACTGCAAACACTAGGGGAAGCAGAGGCAGGTAACGTAGTCAGGTGGCAGCCGGAGGTCAGTACACAGGAAAGGCAGTTCGGTAGCAGAGGAGCAGGCAGATAACGTAGTCAGGTGGCAGCCGGAGGTCGGTACACAGGAAAGGCAGTTCGGTAGCAGAGGAGCAGGCAGATAACGTAGTCAGGTGGCAGGCCGAGGTCAGTTCACAGGAGAGCAGTGTTTGTAGCAGCAGGAACAGCAGGAGAAAGAGCTTGACTAAAGGCTGGAAGCACAATAATCTCGCAATGACACACCCACAGGGCCAGGTTTATATAGGGTGTGTAATTGGCAATCAGAGGCCAATCAAGAGAGCACTAGGTGTAGCCAATCAGGAAGAACAGTCAATGGTATCTGGGTTCAGCAAGGAACTTTGCAGCCAGCAGAATAGCTCAGATGGTAGAGCTGCTGGCCAGTGGACAAGAGGTACTGGGTTCGACTCCTGACAGTACTCCCCTCCTTCCAGGATGGCCTCTGGACATCTCAGGAGCTGGCTTATCCGGGTACCTCTGATGAAAGGCTCTTGTTAGTCTAGGAGCATGGACGTTGTCCCTTGGTTCCCATGAATTTTCCTCTGGTCCGTAACCCTTCCACTGCACCAGATACTGCAGTTTACCTCTGAATTTTCGGGAGTCCAGAATCTTATCCACAATGTATTCTTCTTCACCACGGATCCTTTCTGGTGGAGGAGGTGGCTGAATTCTTCCTGGAAACGGGTTTTCACAGAAGGGTTTGAGCAAGGATATGTGAAACACTGGATGAATCTAGATTGTTGGGAAGTTTTAAACGAAAAGCAACCTGGTTAATTTTTGCAGAAATTTGAAAAGGTCCAATGAATTTCTGACCCAATTTGGAGGATGGCACATGTGTCTTAAGGTTTTTAGTGGACAGCCAAACTTTGTCTCCAACCTGAAGAGCAGGGGGCACTCTCCGATGTTTATCTGCTGCTTCCTTATATTCTTCCTGGGTCTTGAGCAATATCTCTGATAATTCCTTCTGGGATTCCTGTAATTTTGTAAACCTGTCATTAACAGCAGGAATGGGAGTGTTCACTGGCAGATTAGGGATAAATACTGGATGTACTCCATAATTAGCAAAAAATGGGGTTTGAGATGTAGCGCTATGTATGGAGTTGTTGTAGGCAAACTCTGCTGTTGGTAAATAGTCCACCCAGTCATCCTGAAGATAGGAAATGAAGCAACGGAGGTATTGCTCCAAAGTCTGGTTCGTTCTCTCCGTCTGGCCATTGGACTGAGGATGGAAAGCGGTAGAAAGATTCACCGTGACTCCCAAGGCTGTACAGAAACTCTTCCAAAATTTTGACGTAAACTGAATGCCTCTGTCAGACACCACGCTGTCAGGAATTCCATGTAACCTGAATACCTCTTTGATCATCAGTTCTGCAGTTTTTTCAGCAGTAGGAATTCCTTCAGTTGGAATAAAGTGGGCCATTTTTGTGAGTCGGTCCACTATGACAAGGATGACGGTCATCTGTTTGGAAGGGGGGTAGTTCCACAATAAAATCCATGGAAATAGATCCCCAAGGCCTGGATGGAACTGGGAGTGGTTGCAAGAGTCCTAGAGGAGACGATCGTGGGGTCTTGTTTCGTGCGCATGTTAAACAGTTTGAAACATATTTCCTCACGTCCTTCCTACAATTAGGCCACCAAAAGAAACGAAGTAGTAAGTCTTGTGTTTTTGCAACTCCAGGATGTCCTGCCAGTTTAGAATCATGGACACTTTTGAGGACTTCAAGGCGAGAAGATTCAGGTACATATATTTGGTGTTTCTGCATCCAAAACCCCTCTTTGAATGAAAGATCGACGTCTTCCGAAGGATGGTTAAGGAAAGAGTCCTCTTGGTATCCATCTTTAATTCTATTACATAGTCCTTTAGAGTGCAATATTCCCAAAACATTTTTAGGGCCTAGAATTGTATCATCATTACTAGACCTCTCCTGAGGTTCCGAACACATCCTGGACAGGGCGTCAGCCTTGCCATTTCTTGAACCAGGCCGGTAAGAGATTATAAAATTGAATCTTGAGAAAAATAAGGCCCATCGTGCTTGTCTTGCAGACAATCTTTTTGCTGTACGGAGGAATTCAAGATTCTTGTGGTCCGTGAGGACAGTCACAGGGTGATTGGCACCTTCCAGAAGATGTCTCCACTCGGAGAAGGCAACTTTAATGGCTAACAGTTCTTTATTACCAATGTCGTAGTTCTTTTCTGCAGATGACATGGTGTGGGAAAGAAACGCACATGGGTGAAGTTGCATCTTGTCCCCAACTCGCTGAGACAGAATGGCTCCCATTGCAGAGTCCGAGGCGTCCACTTCGACAGTAAATGGCAATTCAGGATTTGGGTGTACTAACAATGGAGCAGACGTAAAAAGAGTTTTCAACTTGTCAAAAGCCTCCGGAGACCAGAAAAATGCTTTGGTCTTTTTTGTTAGTGTAGTAATTGGTAGTATGATCCGTGAAAAGTTCTTTATAAATTTTCGGTAAAAATTTGCAAATCCTATGAAACGCTGGACGTCTTTTAAATTTCTTGGAACAGGCCAGTCCACTACAGCATTGATTTTGCCGGGATCCATGCTCAGACCTTCTGGGGAGATGATATATCCCAGAAATTGGATACTGGTTTGTTCAAACTCACATTTTTCAAGTTTAATGTAGAGATGGTTCTCCTGTAGTCGTTCCAAGACTAACTGGACGTGCCTGCGATGCTCTTCCAAGGTGTCTGAAAATATAAGAATGTCATCGAGATAAGCCACAACGAATTGGTCCAAGAAATCTCGAAATACATCATTAATAAAATGTTGAAAGGTGGCTGGGGCATTGCTAAGGCCAAAGGTCATAACAAGAGATTCAAAATGTCCATATCTCGTTCTGAAGGCGGTCTTCCACTCATCTCCTGGGCGAATCCGTATGAGGTTGTAAGCCCCTCTAAGATCCAGCTTTGTAAAGATTTTCGCAGAACAGAGTCTCTCAAATAGTTCAGGAATCAAGGGTAGCGGGTAGCGATTCTTGATAGTGATATTATTCATCTCTCTGTAGTCAATACATGGCCGCAGAGTGGAGTCTTTTCAACAAAGAACAGGGGTGCCCCAGCTGGAGATGTAGAAGGTCGAATAAAGCCTTTCTCTAAATTTTCATCCAGGAACTTTCTTAATACCTTCAATTCAGGTTCGGAAAGATTGTAAATCCGTCCAAATGGAATGGTTGCTCCTGGCAGCAATTCAATGGGACAGTCGTAAGGACGGTGAGGAGGTAATTGATCTGCTTTCTTCTTACTGCAGACATCAGAGAACTGCTGATATTGAGGTGGTAGTTTCTCTTCCTTCTCATGCGAAATCTCAGAGATTTGGACTTGTTGGAGAACAGGGGGTTCCTTATGACAATTAATCTTACAGTAGTCAGATGGAAAGGTGATGGTCCTTGATGCCCAGTTGATAGAAGGGTTATGGACTGAAAACCAGGGGATCCCTAGAATAACCGGAAATTTCGGAGATGAAATAAGGTGGAAACTGACAGCTTCATGATGATCCGGGTCGATACAAATCTCCAGTTCGATTGTCTCATGCGTGACAGGTCCAGAAGACAAAGGTGATCCATCCACAGTTTCCATTTCAATTGGTGTGGATTTGGTCCTACTGGAAATATTATTATCACGTGTAAATTTTAAGTCCATAAAATTTCCTCCTGCTCCCGAATCCAACAGGGCAGAGCATTGTATTTTTTGGGTGCTCATTACAACCTGAATGGGGATTACAAAATGAGATGATGTGGTATGTATTTTGTCTATTTCTGGCGTTACTGATGAGATAGTCTGCAAGATGGAATCCGACTGCTGAGAAAGGTCCGTATTGCTGGCAGACCTGTTGTTGGTAAAGGCTATAGTCCTTTTGTTAGGACAGTTGATGGCATAGTGTCCAGGGTCCCCACAATAGAGGCAGAGATGTTCTGCACGTCGCCTCTCCTCCTGTGCAGAGAGTGGTCTTCGGATGACGTCGATCTGCATCGGTTCAGACACGCCTTGCGTCTTTTCTTGGTGGTCTGATGCTGAAAATGAGAAGCCAGGGCTATTCCCTAGTGCTCGCAGTCTCTCCTTTCTCCTTTCAGTAAGTCTCTGGTCAATCCGGATACATAGTTGAATAAAGTCCTCCAACTGGTCAGGGGTCTCAACCCTGGCAAGCTAGTCTTTCACTGGTTCTGATAACCCTCGTCGAAATTTACTTCTCTGGGCCGCTGGATTCCAGGTGGTGTCGGCCACCCAGCGACGGAACTCCGATGTATATTCCGCAACAGAGCGACGTCCTTGGCGCAAATTATGTAATTTGGTTTCTGCTGTGGCACAGCGGTTTGGGTCATCAAAAACTTGATTCATAGCTGCGATGAAAGCTTCCAGGTCATTAAGGAGGGCATAGTCCTTTTCTACATAAGGTGAAGCCCAAGCAAGAGCTTCATCCGTCAGGAGATTTATCATGAAAAAAACTTTCTTCCTCTCACTGGTAAAGGGAGCAGGTTGCATCTGGAAGTATATGCGGCATTGATTGAGGAATCCTCGGTACTGCTTGCGATCCCCACTGAACTTTGCAGGCAGCAGCAGCCGCGCGTTTGATTCGGACCCTGAATTGCGCACGTCCAGTAGTTGTTTTTGTAGCTCAATTACTTCCTGTTGTATCGCCGTGAAATCAGTTTGTAACTTGGCATATTTTCCTTGAGAGTCAGTACAAAAACTTTGAAGCTCCGTAACTTGCCGCCTCAGGGTGTTCACAGCGGACTCCATTTTGGTGCGAGATTATTCTGTCAGGATTCCGTCTGGGTTGGAGCCGATGTTACTGCAAACACTAGGGGAAGCAGAGGCAGGTAACGTAGTCAGGTGGCAGCCGGAGGTCAGTACACAGGAAAGGCAGTTCGGTAGCAGAGGAGCAGGCAGATAACGTAGTCAGGTGGCAGCCGGAGGTCGGTACACAGGAAAGGCAGTTCGGTAGCAGAGGAGCAGGCAGATAACGTAGTCAGGTGGCAGGCCGAGGTCAGTTCACAGGAGAGCAGTGTTTGTAGCAGGAGAAAGAGCTTGACTAAAGGCTGGAAGCACAATAATCTCGCAATGACACACCCACAGGGCCAGGTTTATATAGGGTGTGTAATTGGCAATCAGAGGCCAATCAAGAGAGCACTAGGTGTAGCCAATCAGGAAGAACAGTCAATGGTATCTGGGTTCAGCAAGGAACTTTGCAGCCAGCAGAATAGCTCAGATGGTAGAGCTGCTGGCCAGTGGACAAGAGGTACTGGGTTCGACTCCTGACAGGTCAGGGTTCCGTGCGGATGAGGGATGACTGGTTGGAGGTTCGGTGTGGGAGGACGGGTCGGGGGTTCAGTGCGGATGAGGAGGACGCGTCGGGGTTCGGTGAGGGGACGGGTCGGGGGTTCGGTGAGGGGGGACGGGTCGGGGGTTCGGTGAGGATGAGGGAGATCGGGTCGAGGGTTCCATGCGGATGAGGGAGGACGGGTCGGGGTTCTGTGCGGATGAGGAAGGATGGGTCGGGGGTTCCGTTCCGTGCGGATGAGGGAGGATGGGTCGAGTGTTTGGTGCAGGAGGACGGGTCGGGGTTCGGTGAAGGAGGACGGGTCGAGGGTTCGGTGCGGATGAGGGAGGATGGGTCAGGGGTTTGGTGAGGGAGGACGGGTCGAGGGTTCCGTGCGGATGAGGGAGGACGGGTCGGGGGTTTGGCGCGAATGAGGGAGGACTGGTCAGGGGATTGGGGAGGACGGGTCGGGGTTTAGTGTGGATGAGGACGGATCGGGGGATCGGTGTGGATGAGGGAGGACTGGTTGGGGATCGGGGCGGATGAGGGAGGACGGGTCAGGGGTTCGGTGAGGGAGGACGGGTCGAGAGTTCGGTGAGGGAGGACGTGTTGGGGGTTCGATGAGGTAGGACAGGTCGAGGGTTTGGTGCGGATGAGGGAGGACTGGTCGGGACTGGGGATCTGTGTGGATAAGGGAGGACGGGTCGAGGGTTCGGTGCGGATGAGGGAGGACGGGTCGGGGGTTCGGTACAGATGAGAACGGGTCAGGGGCTCAGTGTAGATGAGGGAGGATGCAGACAGGTCAAGGGCTCAGTGTAGTTGAGGGAGGAAGCGGATGGGATGGTGTGTGATGACACAGCATTGTATCTTAATAAACCAGATGTCTGTTTTTAACAAGCATGTAAGAATAGACTGTTATCTAGATGTTTACTTTTGAATTTGTGTTTCTTTTTGGTTGGTCAAGAAACCAGACTTGTGTAAGCCTGTAATATTGTTTTGTAAGTTGACATTTGATGTAACATAACATACTGTGCTCTTATCCTGGATGACTAGTGATGTTTGCTGATCTGTTAATTATGCATTGTCTAGGCCAGCCAGTTTGTTGGCAAAGCAGAGGAGGAAAATCTGAGTGAGGTCAACCGGGTCCCCCTGCTGGTCTCTGTTTCTCAGTTATCTCTGTTCATTTGTTCAGTCCCTGTTATTTCAGTGGCTGCGGGGTAGCTACCTGTTCACACCAGAGGTCTGATATAGCTGGGAGAGATCGTTTGGTCTCAGGGTTTTTTTGGAATCAAGTCTTGGAATTTTTCCTAGGGTTTTGCTGGATTGCAGAAAGTATTCTTTTCTGTCCTGTCCTATCTAGACAGTTATGGCCCCAGCATTTGCTTACTCTATTTTCTGCCTGCGTTTGTATTTCATCTTGTTTCACCGCCAGTATATGTGTGGGGGCTACCTATTTCTTTGGGGCGCTTCTCCGGGGCTGTTAGCTTTTCCCCTTTCTATCTTTAGGCTTAGCTAACTCTCCGGCTGTGTCGAGGCGTCTAGGTCAATGTAGGTACGTCCCACGGCTGCTTCTAGTTGTGCGGTTAGTTTAGGGGTCTGCAATGCATTACTTACCAACCTTCTCTGGGTGACTTGCTGCCTTGGCTATTTTTGTTACTGTCCTCCTCGGCTACCATATCATAACAGTGCACATTACAGGGCCTCACCCTTCCGCTGTCTCGCCAAGATGATGGTAGGTGAAATGTCAGAGCTCCCAGGATTGATAATCCACCTGTGGTACACACACAGGAGGTACGAAAAGCGTAGGGAGATAACTGAGAGCAGTCCTGTGTTCTTTCAGCAGGTTCCGAAGTACCCTCAGCTGACCCTCTAGAGCAGTGGTTCTCAACCTTTCTAATGCCGTGACCCCGCAATACAGTTCCTCATGTTGCGGTGACCCCCAAACCAAAAAATTACAGTCCTCCATACAATATTATGGGCACCAAATAGTCCTCCATACAGTATTATGGGCCAAATATGCTCCATAAAGAATACTGGTCCCCATATAATGCTCCATACAAAATATGGAGCTCTCCTCTGCACTGTGCTGCGTTCTGCACTGTTACGGCTCAGGAAAGGGCACTGTGGAAAGAATCCGCATTTTCCAGGACGTCCCCCTAGCAGCACTATGGAGGACGTCCTCCTCCTCCTTACAGGGACAGGAAAAGCACACGAGAGGTTAAAAGGTCCCACTCATCCCCCTATACCTCAGTGTTTTTCCTGTCCCTGCATGGAGGGACACACGAGAGATCGCTGCGCAGCTTACCGGACCCAGGGGGATCGTGCGGTTCGTCCAACATCCTTCCCCCTGTCAAGAGGTCCAGGGCCGAAACTCCCTCCTTGGGAGGCCCTCTGCTCCAAAGACCGGGGGCGGATGAGCACCCGGGTAAGAGCCGCTCCTCCCGGTGGGAGGCTCTCGGCTCAGGCGTCATCCTTCTGGTCCAGGGAGGAACGCCGAACAGGCCTCGGCTAGGAGCTGAGCGTCACTTCCGGTGACGTGAACGCGAGGAATCAGCGTGCGTTCTAGAACGGAACGCAGGAAGGCCGAAGAGCGTCGCATTTGGAAACGCAGGTGCACCGCTAAACTTCATGCGTTCCGGAGTGGAACGCAAAAGGTATGGAAAGCGCGTCGCGTTTGGAAGCGCAGGTGTCGCCAATCTTTGTGCGTTCCAGGGTGGAACGCAGTAGTGGCGGCGCTAAAGACGTTGCAGCAGCGCTATATTAAGGGAGCGCGTGTATGGTGGCGTTTGAACTGCTGAGCGCCATTCTGTGAATATTAACACAGAGTGTGCTGTAGCCACCATAGCAGTCCTAAGGCAGCAAGGTGAAACTTTTCTGCGGAAGGACATGGAGTCTGAGAAATCCAGAAAGGATGCGGGGGTAAGTGCGCATAGCGCAAAAAACTGCACCCTCACAACGTAAGCTTCATCATCCAGAGTCAGTCCTTAGTATACATATTATTGTATTACTTAGGACAAGGATACTTCATCGACGTCTCTGCAGGCAGTGAAAAA